>CAUDMG010003242.1:0-27887 GCA_958450375.1 Homarus gammarus | reverse complement strand
TATAATGTAAGGTATATCTCCCAACCTCCTTATAAGGTGAGTTATATCTTCCAGCCTCCTAATAAGGTGAGGTATATCTCTCCAAGCCTCCTTATAAAGGTGAGGTAAATCTCCAAGCCTCTTTACAACGTGAGGTATATCTCCCAGCCTCCTTTTAGGGTGAGGCATATCTCCCAGCCTCCTTGTAAGGTGAGGTATCTCTCCCAGCCTCCTTATATGGGGAGGTATATATCTCCCAGCCTCCTTATAAGGTGAGGTATATATCTTCCAGCCTCTTTATAAGGTGATGTATATATCCCAGCCTCCTTATAAGGTGAAGTATATCTAACAGCCTCCTTATAAGGTGAGTTACATCTCCCAGCCGCTTTATAAAGTGAAGTATATCTCTCTTTCCTCTTTATAAGGTGGGGTAAATCTCCCATCCTCCTTATAAGGTGAGGTATATCGCCCAGCTTCCTTATAAAGAGAATTATATCTCTCCCAGCCTCTATATAAGAAGAGGTATATCTCCCAGCCTCCTTATAAGGTGAGGTAAATCCCTCAGCCTCCTTATAAGGTGAGGTATATCTCCCAGCCTCCTTATAAGGTGAAGAATATCTAACAGCCTCCTCATAAGGTGAGGTATATCTCCCAGCCTCTTAATAAGGTGAAGTATTTCTCTCCCAGCCTCTTCATAAGGTGGGGTAAATCTCCCAACCTCCTTATAAGATGAGGTATATCTCCCAGCTTCCTTATAAGGAGAATTATATCACTCCCAGCCTCTATATAAGGTGAGGTAAATCTTCCAGCCTCTTTATAAGGTGAGGTATATCCCTCAGCCTCCTTATAAGGTGAAGTATATCTCCGAGCCTCCTTGTAAGGAGAGGTATATCTCCCACCCTCCTGATAATGTGAAGTATATCTCACAGCCTCCTTATAAGGTGAGGTATATATCTCCCAGCCTCTATATATGATGATGTATATATCCCAGCCTCTTTATAGGGTAAGGTATATCTCCAAGCCTCCTTATAGGGTGAGGTATATCTCCCAGCCTCCTTGTAAGGTGAGGTATCTCTCCCAGCCTCCTAATAAGGTGAGGTATATCTCTCCAAACCTCCTTATAAAGGTGAGGTATATCTCCAAGCCCCTTTACAACGTGAGGTATATCTCCCAGCCTCCTTTTAGGGTGAGGTATATCTCCCAGCCTCCTTGTAAGTTGAGGTATCTTTCCCAGCCTCCTTATATGGCGAGGTATATATCTCCCATCCTCTTTATAAGGTGATTTATATATCCCAGCCTCTTTATAAGGTGAGGTATATCTCCCAGCCTCCTGATAATGTGAAGAATATTTCCCAGCCTCCTTATAAGGTGAGGTATATATCTCCCAGCCTCTTTATAAGGTGATGTATATATCCCAGCCTCCTTATAAGGTGAAGTATATCAAACAGCCTCCTTATAAGGTGAGTTACATCTCCCAGCCTCTTTATAAAGTGAAGTATATCTCTCCTTCCTCTTTATAAGGTGGGGTAAATCTCCCAACCTCCTTATAAGGTGAGGTATATCTCCCAGCCTCCTTATAAGGTGAAGTATATCTCCCCGCCTCCTTATAAGGTTTGGTATATATCTCCCAGCCACTTTATAAGGTGAGGTATATCTCCCCGCCTACTTATAAGGTGAGGTATATCTCCCAGCCTCCTTATAAGGTGAAGTATATCTAACAGCCTCCTGATAAGGTGGGGTATATCTCCCAACCGCTTTATAAGGTGAAGTATATCTCTCCCAGCCTCTTTATAAGGTGGGGTAAATCTCCCAACCTCCTTATAAGGTGAGGTATATCTCCCAGCTTCCTTATAAGGAGAATTATATCACTCCCAGCCTCTATATAAGGTGAGGTATATCTCCCAGCCTCTTTATAAGGTGAGGTATATCCCTCAGCCTCCTTATAAGGTGAAGTATATCTCCGAGCCTCCTTGTAAGGTGAGGTATATCTCCCACAGTCCTGATAATGTGAAGTATATCTCCCAGCCTCCTTATAAGGTGAGGTATATATCTCCCAGCCTCTTTATAAGATGATGTATATATCCCAGCCTCTTTATAAGGTAAGGTATATCTCCCAGCCTCCTTATAGGGTGAGGTATATCTCCCAGCCTCCTTGTAAGGTGAGGTATCTCTCCCAGCCTCCTTATAAGGTGAGGAATATCTCCCAGCCTCTTTATAAGGAGAAGTATATCTCTCCCAACCTCTTTATATGGTGGGGTAAATCTCCCAACCTCCTTATAAGGTGAGGTAAATCTCCCAGCTTCCTTATAAGAGAAATATTTCTCTCCCAACCTCTATATAAGGTAAGGTATATCTCCCAGCCTCCTTATAAGGTGGGTATATCCCTCAGCCTCCTTATAAGGTGAGGTATATCTCCCAGCCTCCTTGTAAGGTGAGATATATCTCCCAGCCTCCTTATAAGGTGAAGTATGTCTCCCAGCCTCCTTATAAGGTGAGGTATATATCTAGCAGCTTCTTTATAAGGTGAGGTATATTTCCCAGCCTCTTTATAAGGTGAAGTATAACTCCCATCCTCCTTATAAGGTGAGGCATCTCTCCCAGCTTCCCCATAAGGTGAAATATATCTCCCAGCCTCCTTATAATGTGAAGTATATCTCTCCAAGCCTCTATATAAGGTGAGGTATATCTCCCATCCTCCTTTTAGGGTGAGGCATATCTCCCAGCCTCCTTGTAAGGTGAGGTATCACTCCCAGCCTCCATATAAGGTGAAATATATCTCCTAGCCTCCTTATAATGTGAAGTATATCTCTCCAAGCCTCTTTATAAGGTGAGGTATTTCTCCCATCCTCCTTTTAGGGTGAGGCATATCTCCCAGCCTCCATGTAAGGTGAGGTATCTCTCCCAGCCTCCGTATATTGGGAGGTATATATCTCCCAGCTTCCTTATAAGGAGAATTATATCTCTCCCAGTCTCTTTATAAGGTGAGGTATATCTCCGAGCCTACTTATAAGGGGAGGTATATCTCCCAGCCTCCTTATAAGGTGAGGTATATCTCCCAGCCTCTTTGTAAGGTGATGTATGTCTCAAAGCCTCCTTATAAGGTGAGGTATATCTCCCAGCCTCTATATAAGGTGAAGTATATCTCTCCCAGCCTTTTTATAAGGTGGGGTAAATCTCCCTACCTCCTTATAAGGTGAGGTATATCTCCCAGCTTCCTTATAAGGAGAATTATATCTCTCCCAGCCTCTATATTAGGTGAGGTATATCTCCCAGCCTCATTATATGGTGAGGTATATCTCCCAGCTTCCTTATAAGGAGAATTACATCTCTCCCAGCCTCTATATAAGGTGAGGTATATATCCCAGCCCCCTTATATGATGAGGTATATCCCTCAGCCTCCTAATAAGATAAGGTATATCTCCCAGCCTCCTTATAAGGTGAGGTATATATCTCCCAGCCTCTTTATAATGTGAGGTATATATCCCAGCCTTTTTATAAGGTGAGTTATATCTCCCAGCCTTCTTATAGGGTGAGGTATATCTCCCAGCTTCCTTTTTAGGAGAATTATATCTCTCCCAGCCTCTATATAAGGTGAGGTATATCTCCCAGCCTCCTTATATGGTGAGGTATATCTCCCAGCCTTCTTATAGGGTGAGGTATATCTCCCAGCTTCCTTTTTAGGAGAATTATATCTCTCCCAGCCTCTATATAAGGTGAGGTATCTCTCCCAGCCTCCTTATATTGGGAGGTATATATCTCCCAGCTTCCTTATAAGGAGAATTATATCTCTCCCAGTCTCTTTATAAGGTGAGGTATATCTCCGAGCCTACTTATAAGGGGAGGTATATCTCCCAGCCTCCTTATAAAGTGAGGTATATCTCCCAGCCTCTTTGTAAGGTGATGTATGTCTCAAAGCCTCCTAATAAGGTGAGGTATATCTCCCAGCCTCTATATAAGGTGAAGTATATCTCTCCCAGCCTTTTTATAAGGTGGGGTAAATCTCCCTACCTCCTTATAAGGTGAGGTATATCTCCCAGCTTCCTTATAAGGAGAATTATATCTCTCCCAGCCTCTATATTAGGTGAGGTATATCTCCCAGCTTCATTATATGGTGAGGTATATCTCCCAGCTTCCTCATAAGGAGAATTACATCTCTCCCAGCCTCTATATAAGGTGAGGTATATATCCCAGCCCCCTTATATGATGAGGTATATCCCTCAGCCTCCTTATAAGATAAGGTATATCTCCCAGCCTCCTTATAAGGTGAGGTATATATCTCCCAGCCTCTTTATAATGTGAGGTATATATCCCAGCCTCTATATAAGGTGAGGTATATCTCCCAGCCTCCTTATATGGTGAGGTATATCTCCCAGCTTCCTTATAAGGAGAAATATATCTCTTCCAGGCTCTATATAAGGTGAGGTATATCTCTTAGCCTCCTTATATGGCGAGGTATATATCTCAGCCTCCTTTTAAGGTGAGGTATATCTCCCAGCCTCATTAAAATGAGAGGTATAAATCTCCCAGCCTCTGTATAAGGTTAGGTATATATCCCAGCCTCTTTATAAGGTGAGGTATATCTCCCAGCCTCCTTATAGGGTGAGGTATATCTCCCAGCCTCCTTGTAAGGTGAGGTATCTCTCCCAGCCTCCTTATAAGGTGAGGAATATCTCCCAGCCTCTTTTTAAGTAGAAGTATATCTCTCCCAGCCTCTTTATATGGTGGGGTAAATATCCCAACCTCCTTATAAGGTGAGGTATATCTCCCAGCTTCCTTATAAGGAGAATTATATCTCTCCCAACCACTATATAAGGAAAGGTATATCTCCCAGCCTCCTTATAAGGTGGGTTTATCCCTCAGCCTCCTTATAAGGTGAGGTATATCTCCCAGCCTCCTTGTAAGGTGAGATATATCTCCCAGCCTCCATATAAGGTGAAGTATGTCTCCCAGCCTCCTTATAAGGTGAGGTATATATCTAGCAGCTTCTTTATAAGGTGAGGTATATTTCCCAGCCTCTTTATAAGGTGAAGTATAACTCCCATCCTCCTTATAAGGTGAGGCATCTCTCCCAGCTTCCCCATAAGGTGAAATATATCTCCCAGCCTCCTTATAATGTGAAGTATATCTCTCCAAGCCTCTATATAAGGTGAGGTATATCTCCCATCCTCCTTTTAGGGTGAGGCATATCTCCCAGCCTCCTTGTAAGGTGAGGTATCTCTCCCAGCCTCCTTATAAGGTGAAATATATCTCCTAGCCTCCTTATAATGTGAAGTATATCTCTCCAAGCCTCTTTATAAGGTGAGGTATTTCTCCCATCCTCCTTTTAGGGTGAGGCATATCTCCCAGCCTCCATGTAAGGTGAGGTATCTCTCCCAGCCTCCGTATATTGGGAGGTATATATCTCCCAGCTTCCTTATAAGGAGAATTATATCTCTCCCAGTCTCTTTATAAGGTGAGGTATATCTCCGAGCCTACTTATAAGGGGAGGTATATCTCCCAGCCTCCTTATAAGGTGAGGTATATCTCCCAGCCTCTTTGTAAGGTGATGTATGTCTCAAAGCCTCCTTATAAGGTGAGGTATATCTCCCAGCCTCTATATAAGGTGAAGTATATCTCTCCCAGCCTTTTTATAAGGTGGGGTAAATCTCCCTACCTCCTTATAAGGTGAGGTATATCTCCCAGCTTCCTTATAAGGAGAATTATATCTCTCCCAGCCTCTATATTAGGTGAGGTATATCTCCCAGCCTCATTATATGGTGAGGTATATCTCCCAGCTTCCTTATAAGGAGAATTACATCTCTCCCAGCCTCTATATAAGGTGAGGTATATATCCCAGCCCCCTTATATGATGAGGTATATCCCTCAGCCTCCTAATAAGATAAGGTATATCTCCCAGCCTCCTTATAAGGTGAGGTATATATCTCCCAGCCTCTTTATAATGTGAGGTATATATCCCAGCCTTTTTATAAGGTGAGTTATATCTCCCAGCCTTCTTATAGGGTGAGGTATATCTCCCAGCTTCCTTTTTAGGAGAATTATATCTCTCCCAGCCTCTATATAAGGTGAGGTATATCTCCCAGCCTCCTTATATGGTGAGGTATATCTCCCAGCCTTCTTATAGGGTGAGGTATATCTCCCAGCTTCCTTTTAGGAGAATTATATCTCTCCCAGCCTCTATATAAGGTGAGGTATCTCTCCCAGCCTCCTTATATTGGGAGGTATATATCTCCCAGCTTCCTTATAAGGAGAATTATATCTCTCCCAGTCTCTTTATAAGGTGAGGTATATCTCCGAGCCTACTTATAAGGTGAGGTATATCTCCCAGCCTCCTTATAAAGTGAGGTATATCTCCCAGCCTCTTTGTAAGGTGATGTATGTCTCAAAGCCTCCTAATAAGGTGAGGTATATCTCCCAGCCTCTATATAAGGTGAAGTATATCTCTCCCAGCCTTTTTATAAGGTGGGGTAAATCTCCCTACCTCCTTATAAGGTGAGGTATATCTCCCAGCTTCCTTATAAGGAGAATTATATCTCTCCCAGCCTCTATATTAGGTGAGGTATATCTCCCAGCTTCATTATATGGTGAGGTATATCTCCCAGCTTCCTCATAAGGAGAATTACATCTCTCCCAGCCTCTATATAAGGTGAGGTATATATCCCAGCCCCCTTATATGATGAGGTATATCCCTCAGCCTCCTTATAAGATAAGGTATATCTCCCAGCCTCCTTATAAGGTGAGGTATATATCTCCCAGCCTCTTTATAATGTGAGGTATATATCCCAGCCTCTATATAAGGTGAGGTATATCTCCCAGCCTCTTTTTAAGTAGAAGTATATCTCTCCCAGCCTCTTTATATGGTGGGGTATATCTCCCAACCTCCTTATAAGGTGAGGTATATCTCCCAGCTTCCTTATAAGGAGAATTATATCTCTCCCAGCCTCTATATAAGGTGAGGTATATCTCCCAGCCTCCTTATAAGGTGAGGTATATCCCTCAGCCTCCTTATAAGGTGAGGTATATCTCCCAGCCTCTTTATAAGGTGAGGTATATCTCCCATCATCCTTTTAGGGTGAGGCATATCTCCCAGCCTCCATGTAAGGTGAGGTATCTCTCCCAGCCTCCTTATATGGGGAGGTATATATCTCCCAGCTTCCTTATAAGGAGAATTATATCTCTCCTAGTCTCTTTATAAGGTGAGGTATATCTCCGTGCCTACTTATAAGGGGAGGTATATCTCCCAGCCTCCTTATAAGGTGAGGTATATCTCCCAGCCTCTTTGTAAGGTGATGTATGTCTCAAAGCCTCCTTATAAGGTGAGGTATATCTCCCAGCCTCTTTATAAGGTGAAGTATATCTCTCCCAGCCTTTTTGTAAGGTGGGGTAAATCTCCCAACCTCCTTATAAGGTGAGGTATATCTCCCAGCTTCCTTATAAGGAGAATTATATCTCTCCCAGCCTCTATATTAGGTGAGGTATATCTCCCAGCCACATTATATGGTGAGGTATATCTCCCAGCTTCCTTATAAGGAGAATTATATCTCTCCCAGCCTCTATATAAGGTGAGGTATATATCCCAGCCCCCTTATATGATGAGGTATATCCCTCAGCCTCCTTATAAGATAAGGTATATCTCCCAGCCACCTTATAAGGTGAGGTATATATCTCCCAGCCTCTTTATAATGTGAGGTATATATCCCAGCCTTTTTATAAGGTGAGGTATATCTCCCAGCCTTCTTATAGGGTGAGGTATATCTCCCAGCTTCCTTTTAAGGAGAACTATATCTCTCCCAGCCCCTATATAAGGTGAGGTATATCTCCCAGCCTCCTTATATGGTGAGGTATATCTCCCAGCTTCCTTATAAGGAGAAATATATCTCTCCCAGCCTCTATATAAGGTGAGGTATATCTCCCAGCCTCCTTATATGGTGAGGTATATCCCTCAGCCTCCTTTTAAGGTGAGGTATATCTCCCAGCCTCATTAAAATGAGAGGTATAAATCTCCCAGCCTCTGTATAAGGTGAGGTATATCTCCCAGCCTACTTATAGGGTGATGTATATCTCCCAGCCTCCATGTAAGGTGAGGTATCTCTCCCAGTCTCCATATATGGTGAGGTATATCTCCCAGCCTCTTTATAAGGTGAGGTATATATCCCTACCTCTTTTTAAGGTGAGGAATATATCCCTGCCTCTTTTTAAGGTGAGGTATATCTCCCAGCCTCCTTATAAGGTGAGGTATATCTCCCAGCCTCTTTACAACGGGAGATATATCTGCCAGCCTCTTTACAAGGCGAGGTATATCTCCCAGCTTATTTATAAGGTGAGGTATATCTCCCAGCCTCCTTATAAGGTGAGGTATATCTCCCAGCCTCCATATAAGGTGAGGTATATCTCCCAGCCTCCTAATAAGGTGAGGTATATCTCTCCAAGCCTCCTTATAAAGGTTTGGTATATATCCCAGCCACTGTATTAGGTGAGGTATATCTCCCAGCCTACTTATAAGGTGAGGTATATCTCCCAGCCTCCTTGTAAGGTGAGGTATATCTCCGAGACTCATTATAAAGTGAAGTATGTCTCTCCCAGCCTCTTTATAAGGTGGGGTAAATCTCCCAACCTCCTTATAAGGTGAGGTATATCTCCCAGCTTCGTTATAAGGAGAATTATATCTCTCCCAGCCTCTATATAAGGTGATGTATATCTCCCAGCCTCCTTGTAAGGTGAGGTATATCTCCCAGCCTACTTATAAGGTGAGGTATATCTCCCAGCCTCCATGTAAGGTGAGGTATATCTCCCAGCCTCCTTATAAGGTGATGTATATCTCCCAGCCTCCTTATAAGGTGAGGTATATATCTCCCAGCCTCTTTATAAGGTGAGGTATATCTCCCAGCCTACTTATAAGGTGAGGTATATCTCCCAACCTACTTATATGGTGAGGTATATCTCCCAGCCTCCTTGTAAGGTGAGGTATATCTCCCAGCCTCTTTATAAGGTGAAGTATATCTCTCCCAGCCTCTTTATAAGGTGGGGTAAATCTCCCAACCTCCTTATAAGGTGAGGTATATCTCCCAGCTTCGTTATAAGGAGAATTATATCTCTCCCAGCCTCTATATAAGGTGAGGTATATCTCCCAGCCTCCTTGTAAGTCGAGGAATATCTCCCAGCCTCCTTATAAGGTGAGGTATATCCCTCAGACTCCATATAAGGTGAGGTATATCTCCTAGCCTCCTTGTAAGGTGAGGTATCTCTCCCAGCCTCCTTATATGGGGAGGTATATATCTCCCAGCCTCCTTAGAAGGCGAGGTATATCTCCCATTTTATTTAAAAGGTGAGGTATATCTCCCAGCCTCCTTATAAGGTGAGGTATATCTCCCAGCCTCCATATAAGGTGAGGTATATCTCCAAGCCCCCTAATAAGGTGAGGTATATCTCTCCAAGCCTCCTTATAAAGGTTTGGTATATATCCCAGCCACTGTATAATGTGAGGTATATCTCCCAGCCTACTTATAAGGTGAGGTATATCTCCCAGCCTCCTTATAAGGTGAGGTATATCCCTCAGACTCCTTATAAGGTGAGGTATATCTCCCAGCCTCCTTGTAAGGTGAGATATATCTCCCAGCCTCCTTATAAGGTGATGTATATCTCCCAGCCTCCTTTTAAGGAGAGGTATATATATCTCCCAGCTTCGTTATAAAGAGAATTATATCTCTCCCAGCCTCTATATAAGGTGAGGTATATCTCCTAGCCTCCTTGTAAGGTGAGGTATCTCTCCCAGCCTCCTTATATGGGGAGGTATATATCTCCCAGCTTCCTTATAAGGAGAATTATATCTCTCCAGTCTCTTTATAAGGTGAGGTATATCTCCGAGCCTACTTATTAGGGGCGGTATATCTCCCAGCCTCCTTATAAGGTGAGGTATATCTCCCAGCCTCTTTATAAGGTGAAGTATATCTCTCCCAGCCTTTTTATAAGGTGGGGTAAATCTCCCAACCTCCTTATAAGGTGAGGTATATCTCCCAGCTTCCTTATAAGGACAATTATATCTCTCCCGGCCTCTATATTAGGTGAGGAATATCTCCCAGCCTCATTATATGGTGAGGTATATCTCCCAGCTTCCTTTTAAGGAGAATTATATCTCTCCCAGCCTCTATATAAGGTGAGGTTATATATCCCAGCCCCCTTATATGATGAGGTATATCCCTCAGCCTCCTTATAAGTAAAGGTATATCTCCCAGCCTCCTTAAAAGGTGAGGTATATATCTCCCAGCCTCTTTATAATGTGAGGTATATATCCCAGCCTTTTTATAAGGTGAGGTATATCTCCCAGCCTTCTTATAGGGTGAGGTATATCTCCCAGCTTCCTTTTAAGGAGAATTATATCTCTCCCAGCCTCTATATAAGGTGAGGTAAATCTCCCAGCCTCCTTATATGGTGAGGTATATCTCCCAGCTTCCTCATAAGGAGAAATATATCTCTTCCAGCCTCTATATAAGGGGAGGTATATCTCTCAGCCTCCTTATATGGTGAGGTATATCCCTCAGCCTCCTTTTAAGGTGAGGTATATCTCCCAGCCTCATTAAAATGAGAGGTATAAATCTCCACAGCCTCTGTATAAGGTGAGGTATATATCCCAGCCTCTTTATAAGGTGAGGTATATCTCCCAGCCTCCTTATAGGGTGAGGTATATCTCCCAGCCTCCTTGTATGGTGAGGTATCTCTCCCAGTCTCCATATATGGTGAGGTATATCTCCCAGCCTCTTTATAAGGTGAGGTATATATCCCTGCCTCTTTTTAAGGTGAGGTATATATTCCTGCCTCTTTTTAAGGTGAGGTATATCTCCCAGCCTCCTTATAAGGTGAGGTATATCTCCCAGCCTCTTTACAACGGGAGATATATCTCCCAGCCTCCTTATAAGGCGAGGTATATCTCCCAGCTTATTTATAAGGTGAGGTATATCTCCCATCCTCCTTATAAGGTGAGGTATATCTCCCAGCCTCCATATAAGGTGAGGTATATATCCCAGCCTCCTAATAAGGTGAGGTATATCTCTCCAAGCCTCCTTATAAAGGTTTGGTATATATCCCAGCCACTGTATAAGGTGAGGTATATCTCCCAGCCTACTTATAAGGTGAGGCATATCTCCCAGCCTCCTTGTAAGGTGAGGTATATCTCCCAGACTCTTTATAAGGAGAATTATATCTCTCCCAGCCTCTATATAAGGTGAGGTATATCTCCCAGCCTCCTTGTAAGGTGAGGTATAGCTCCCAGCCTCCTTATAAGGTGAGGTATATCTCCCAGCCTCCATGTAAGGTGAGGTATATCTCCCAGCCTCCATATTAGGTGATTCATATCTCCCAGCCTCCTTATAATGTGAAGTATATCTCTCCAAGCCTCTTTATAAGGTGAGGTATATCTCCCATCCTCCTTTTAGGGTGAGGCACATCTCCCAGCCTCCTTGTAAGGTGAGGTATCTCTCCCAGCCTCCTTATATGGGGAGGTATATATCTCCCAGCTTCCTTATCAGGAGAATTATATCTCTCCCAGCCTCTATATAAGGTGAGGTATCTCTCCCAGCTTCGTTATAAGGTGAAATATATCTCCCAGCCTCCTTATAATGTGAAGTATATCTCTCCAAGCCTCTTTATAAGGTGAGGTATATCTCCCATCATCCTTTTAGGGTGAGGCATATCTCCCAGCCTCCATGTAAGGTGAGGTATCTCTCCCAGCCTCCTTATATGGGGAGGTATATATCTCCCAGCTTCCTTATAAGGAGAATTATATCTCTCCTAGTCTCTTTATAAGGTGAGGTATATCTCCGAGCCTACTTATAAGGGGAGGTATATCTCCCAGCCTCCTTATAAGGTGAGGTATATCTCCCAGCCTCTTTGTAAGGTGATGTATGTCTCAAAGCCTCCTTCTAAGGTGAGGTATATCTCCCAGCCTCTTTATAAGGTGAAGTATATCTCTCCCAGCCTTTTTGTAAGGTGGGGTAAATCTCCCAACCTCCTTATAAGGTGAGGTATATCTCCCAGCTTCCTTATAAGGAGAATTATATCTCTCCCAGCCTCTATATTAGGTGAGGTATATATCCCAGCCCCCTTATATGATGAGGTATATCCCTCAGCCTCCTTATAAGATAAGGTATATCTCCCAGCCTCCTTATAAGGTGAGGTATATATCTCCCAGCCTCTTTATAATGTGAGGTATATATCCCAGCCTTTTTATAAGGTGAGGTATATCTCCCAGCCTTCTTATAGGGTGAGGTATATCTCCCAGCTTCCTTTTAAGGAGAATTATATCTCTCCCAGCCCCTATATAAGGTGAGGTATATCTCCCAGCCTCCTTATATGGTGAGGTATATCTCCCAGCTTCCTTATAAGGAGAAATATATCTCTTCCAGCCTCTATATAAGGTGAGGTATATCTCTCAGCCTCCTTATATGGTGAGGTATATCCCTCGGCCTCCTTTTAAGGTGAGGTATATCTCCCAGCCTCATTAAAATGAGAGGTATAAATCTCCCAGCCTCTGTATAAGGTGAGGTATATCTCCCAGCCTCCTTATAGGGTGAGGTATATCTCCCAGCCTCCATGTAAGGTGAGGTATCTCTCCCAGTCTCCATATATGGTGAGGTATATCTCCCAGCCTCTTTATAAGGTGAGGTATATATCCCTACCTCTTTTTAAGGTGAGGAATATATCCCTGCCTCTTTTTAAGGTGAGGTATATCTCCCAGCCTCCTCATAAGGTGAGGTATATCTCCCAGCCTCTTTACAACGGGAGATATATCTGCCAGCCTCCTTATAAGGCGAGGTATATCTCCCAGCTTTTTTATAAGGTGAGGTATATCTCCCAGCCTCCTTATAAGGTGAGGTATATCTCCCAGCCTCCATATAAGGTGAGGTATATCTCCCAGCCTCCTAATAAGGTGAGGTATATCTCTCCAAGCCTCCTTATAAAGGTTTGGTATATATCCCAGCCACTGTATTAGGTGAGGTATATCTCCCAGCCTACTTATAAGGTGAGGTATATCTCCCAGCCTCCTTGTAAGGTGAGGTATATCTCCCAGACTCTTTATAAAGTGAAGTATATCTCTCCCAGCCTCTTTATAAGGTGGGGTAAATCTCCCAACCTCCTTATAAGGTGAGGTATATCTCCCAGCTTCGTTATAAGGAGAATTATATCTCTCCCAGCCTCTATATAAGGTGAGGTATATCTCCCAGCCTCCTTGTAAGGTGAGGTATATATCCCAGCCTCCTTATAAGGTGAGGTATATCTCCCAGCCTCCATGTAAGGTGAGGTATATCTCCCAGCCTCCTTATAAGGTGATGTATATCTCCCAGCCTCCTTATAAGGTGAGGTATATATCTCCCAGCCTCTTTATAAGGTGAGTTATATCTCCCAGCCTACATATAAGGTGAGGTATATCTCCCAACCTACTTATATGGTGAGGTATATCTCCCAGCCTCCTTGTAAGGTGAGGTATATCTCCCAGCCTCTTTATAAGGTGAAGTATATCTCTCCCAGCCTCTTTATAAGGTGGGGTAAATCTCCCAACCTCCTTATAAGGTGAGGTATATCTCCCAGCTTCGTTATAAGGAGAATTATATCTCTCCCAGCCTCAATATAAGGTGAGGTATATCTCCCAGCCTCCTTGTAAGTCGAGGAATATCTCCCAGCCTCCTTATAAGGTGAGGTATATCCCTCAGACTCCTTATAAGGTGAGGTATATCTCCTAGACTCCTTGTAAGGTGAGGTATCTCTCCCAGCCTCCTTATATGGGGAGGTATATATCTCCTAGCCTCCTTATAAGGCGAGGTATATCTCCCAGCTTATTTAAAAGGTGAGGTATATCTCCCAGCCTCCTTATAAGGTGAGGTATATCTCCCAGCCTCCATATAAGGTGAGGTATATCCCCCAGCCTCCTAATAAGGTGAGGTATATCTCTCCAAGCCTCCTTATAAAGGTTTGGTATATATCCCAGCCACTGTATAATGTGAGGTATATCTCCCAGCCTACTTATTAGGTGAGGTATATCTCCCAGCCTCCTTATAAGGTGAGGTATATCCCTCAGACTCCTTATAAGGTGAGGTATATCTCCCAGCCTCCTTGTAAGGTGAGATATATCTCCCAGCCTCCTTATAAGGTGATGTATATCTCCCAGCCTCCTTTTAAGGAGAGGTATATATATCTCCCAGCTTCGTTATAAAGAGAATTATATCTCTCCCAGCCTCTATATAAGGTGAGGTATATCTCCTAGCCTCCTTGTAAGGTGAGGTATCTCTCCCAGCCTCCTTATATGGGGAGGTATATATCTCCCAGCTTCCTTATAATTAGAATTATATCTCTCCCAGTCTCTTTATAAGGTGAGGTATATCTCCGAGCCTACTTATTAGGGGCGGTATATCTCCCAGCCTCCTTGTAAGGTGAGGTATATCTCCCAGACTCTTTATAAAGTGAAGTATATCTCTCCCAGCCTCTTTATAAGGTGGGGTAAATCTCCCAACCTCCTTATAAGGTGAGGTATATCTCCCAGCTTCGTTATAAGGAGAATTATATCTCTCCCAGCCTCTATATAAGGTGAGGTATATCTCCCAGCCTCCTTGTAAGGTGAGGTATATATCCCAGCCTCCTTATAAGGTGAGGTATATCTCCCAGCCTCCATGTAAGGTGAGGTATATCTCCCAGCCTCCTTATAAGGTGATGTATATCTCCCAGCCTCCTTATAAGGTGAGGTATATATCTCCCAGCCTCTTTATAAGGTGAGTTATATCTCCCAGCCTACATATAAGGTGAGGTATATCTCCCAACCTACTTATATGGTGAGGTATATCTCCCAGCCTCCTTGTAAGGTGAGGTATATCTCCCAGCCTCTTTATAAGGTGAAGTATATCTCTCCCAGCCTCTTTATAAGGTGGGGTAAATCTCCCAACCTCCTTATAAGGTGAGGTATATCTCCCAGCTTCGTTATAAGGAGAATTATATCTCTCCCAGCCTCAATATAAGGTGAGGTATATCTCCCAGCCTCCTTGTAAGTCGAGGAATATCTCCCAGCCTCCTTATAAGGTGAGGTATATCCCTCAGACTCCTTATAAGGTGAGGTATATCTCCTAGACTCCTTGTAAGGTGAGGTATCTCTCCCAGCCTCCTTATATGGGGAGGTATATATCTCCTAGCCTCCTTATAAGGCGAGGTATATCTCCCAGCTTATTTAAAAGGTGAGGTATATCTCCCAGCCTCCTTATAAGGTGAGGTATATCTCCCAGCCTCCATATAAGGTGAGGTATATCCCCCAGCCTCCTAATAAGGTGAGGTATATCTCTCCAAGCCTCCTTATAAAGGTTTGGTATATATCCCAGCCACTGTATAATGTGAGGTATATCTCCCAGCCTACTTATTAGGTGAGGTATATCTCCCAGCCTCCTTATAAGGTGAGGTATATCCCTCAGACTCCTTATAAGGTGAGGTATATCTCCCAGCCTCCTTGTAAGGTGAGATATATCTCCCAGCCTCCTTATAAGGTGATGTATATCTCCCAGCCTCCTTTTAAGGAGAGGTATATATATCTCCCAGCTTCGTTATAAAGAGAATTATATCTCTCCCAGCCTCTATATAAGGTGAGGTATATCTCCTAGCCTCCTTGTAAGGTGAGGTATCTCTCCCAGCCTCCTTATATGGGGAGGTATATATCTCCCAGCTTCCTTATAATTAGAATTATATCTCTCCCAGTCTCTTTATAAGGTGAGGTATATCTCCGAGCCTACTTATTAGGGGCGGTATATCTCCCAGCCTCCTTATAAGGTGAGGTATATCTCCCAGCCTCTTTGTAAGGTGATGTATGTCTCAAAGCCTCCTTATAAGGTGAGGTATATCTCCCAGCCTCTTTATAAGGTGAAGTATATCTCTCCCAGCCTTTTTATAAGGTGGGGTAAATCTCCCAACCTCCTTATAAGGTGAGGTATATCTCCCAGCTTCCTTATAAGGACAATTATATCTCTCCCGGCCTCTATATTAGGTGAGGAATATCTCCCAGCCTCATTATATGGTGAGGTATATCTCCCAGCTTCCTTATAAGGAGAATTATATCTCTCCCAGCCTCTATATAAGGTGAGGTTATATATCCCAGCCCCCTTATATGATGAGGTATATCCCTCAGCCTCCTTATAAGTAAAGGTATATCTCCCAGCCTCCTTAAAAGGTGAGGTATATATCTCCCAGCCTCTTTATAATGTGAGGTATATATCCCAGCCTTTTTATAAGGTGAGGTATATCTCCCAGCCTTCTTATAGGGTGAGGTATATCTCCCAGCTTCCTTTTAAGGAGAATTATATCTCTCCCAGCCTCTATATAAGGTGAGGTATATCTCCCAACCTCCTTATATGGTGAGGTATATCTCCCAGCTTCCTCATAAGGAGAAATATATCTCTTCCAGCCTCTATATAAGGGGAGGTATATCTCTCAGCCTCCTTATAGGTGAGGTATATCCCCAGCCTCCTTTAAGGTGAGGTATATCTCCAGCCTCATTAAATGAGAGGTATATCTCCCAGCCTCTTATAAGGTGAGGTATATATCCCAGCCTCTTATAAGGTGAGGTATATCTCCCAGCCTCCTTATAGGTGAGGTATATCTCCCAGCCTCCTTTTAAGGTGAGGTATCTCTCCCAGTCTCCATATATGGTGAGGTATATCTCCCAGCCTCTTTATAAGGTGAGGTATATATCCCTGCCTCTTTTTAAGGTGAGGTATATATTCCTGCCTCTTTTTAAGGTGAGGTATATCTCCCAGCCTCCTTATAAGGTGAGTTATATCTCCCAGATTCTTTACAACGGGAGATATATCTCCCAGCCTCCATATAAGGCGAGGTATATCTCCCAGCTTATTTATAAGATGAGGTATATCTCCCAGCCTCCTTATAAGGTGAGGTATATCTCCCAGCCTCCATATAAGGTGAGGTATATATCCCAGGCTCCTAAAAAGGTGAGGTATATCTCTCCAAGCCTCCTTATAAAGGTTTGGTATATATCCCAGCCACTGAATAAGGTGAGGTATATCTCCCAGCCTACTTATAAGGTGAGGCATATCTCCCAGCCTCCTTGTAGGGTGAGGTATATCTCCCAGACTCTTTATAAGGTGAATATATCTCTCCCAGCCTCTTTATAAGGTGGGGTAAATCTCCCAACCTCCTTATAAGGTGAGGTATATCTCCCAGCTTCGTTATAAGGAGAATTATATCTCTCCCAGCCTCTATATAAGGTGAGGTATATCTCCCAGCCTCCTTGTAAGGTGAGGTATATCTCCCAGCCTCCTTATAATGTGAGGTATATCTCCCAGCCTCCATGTAAGGTGAGGTATATCTCCCAGCCTCCTTATTAGGTGATTTATATCTCCCAGCCTCCTTATAAGGTGAGGTATATATCTCCCAGCCTCTTTATAAGGTGAGGTATATCTCCCAGCCTACTTATAAGGTGAGGTATATCTCCCAGCCTACTTATATGGTGAGGTATATCTCCCAGCCTCCTTGTAAAGTGAGGTATATCTCCCAGCCTCTTTATAAGGTGAAGTATATCTCTTCCAGCCTCTTTATAAGGTGGGTTAAATCTCCCAACCTCCTTATAAGGTGAGGTATATCTCCCAGCTTCGTTATAAGGAGAATTATATCTCTCCCAGCCTCTATATAAGGTGAGGTACATCTCCCAGCCTCCTTGTAAGTCAAGAAATATCTCCCAGCCTCCTTATAAGGTGAGGTATATCCCTCAGACTCCTTATAAGGTGAGGTATATCTCCCAGCCTCCTTGTAAGGTGAGATATATCTCCCAGCCTCCTTTTAAGGTGATGTATATCTCCCAGCCTCCTTATAAGGTGAGGTATATATCTCCCAGCCTCTTTATAAGGTGAGGTATATCTCCCAGCCTACTAATAAGGTGATGTATATCTCCCAGCCTCCTTATAAGGTGAAGTGTATCTAACAACCCCCTTATAAGGTGAGGTGTATCTCCCAGCCTATTTATAAGGTGAAGTATATCTCTCCCAGACTCTTTATAAGGTGGGGTATATCTCCCAGCCTCCTTATAAAGTGAGATATATCTCCAAGCCTCCTTATAATGTGAGGTATATCTTCCTGCCTCCTTATAAGGTGAGGTGTATCTCCAAGCCTCTTATGAGGTGAGTTATATCTCCCAGCTCCTTTTAAGGAGAAGTATATCTCTCCCAGCCTCTATATAAGGTGATGTATATCTCCCAGCTTTCTTATAAGGTGAAGTATATCTATTCCCAGCCTCCTTATAGGTGGGGAATATCTCCCAGCCTCCTTATAAGGTGAAGTATATCTCTCCCAGTCTCTTTATAAGGTGAGGTATATCTCCCAGCCTCATTATATGGTGAGGTATATCTCCCAGCTTCCTTATAAGGAGAATTATATCTCTCCCAGCCTCTATATAAGGTGATTTATATATCACAGCCCCCTTATATGATGAGGTATATCCCTCAGCCTCCTTATAAGGTGAGGTATATCTCCCAGCCTCCTTGTAAGGTGAGGTATATCTCCCAGCCTCCTTATAAGGTGAGGTATATCCCTCAGCCTCCTTATAAGGTGAGGAATATCTCCCAGCCTCCATGTAAGGTGAGGTATATCTCCCAACCTCCTTATAAGGTGATGTATATCTCCCAGCCTCCTTATAAGGTGAGGTATATATCTCCCAGCCACTTTATAAGATGAGGTATATCTCCCAGCCTACTTATAAGGTAAGGTATATCTCCCAGCCTACTTATAAGGTGAGGTATATCTCCCAGCCTCCTTGTAAGGTGAGGTATATCTCCCAGCCTCTTTATAAGGTAAAGTATATCTCTCCCAGCCTCTATATAAGGTGAGGTATATCTTCCAGCCTCTTTATAAGGTAAGGTATATCCCTCAGCCTCCTTTTAAGGTGAAGTATATCTCCGAGCCTCCTTGTAAGGTGAGGTATATCTCTCACCCTCCTGATAATGTGAAGTATATCTCCCAGCCTCCTTAAAAGGAGAGGTATATATCTCCCAGCCTCTTTATAAGATGATGTATATATCCCAGCCTCTTTATAAGGTAAGGTATATCTCCCAGCCACCTTATAGGGTGGGGTATATCTCCCAGCCTCCTTGTAAGGTGAGGTATCTCTCCCAGCCTCCTTATACGGTGAGGTATATCTCCCAGCCTCTTTATAAGGAGAAGTATATCTCTCCCAGTCTCTTTATAAGGTGGGTTAAATCTCCCAACCTCCTTATAAGGTGAGGTATATCTCCCAGCTTCCTTATAAGGAGAATTATATCTCTCCCATCCTCTATATAAGGTGAGGTATATCTCCCAGCCTCCTTATAAGGTGAGGTATATCCCTCAGCCTCCTTATAAGGTGAGGTATATCTCCCAGCCTCCTTGTAAGGTGAGGTATATCTCCCAGCCTCCTTATAAGGTGAAGTATGTCTCCCAGCCTCCTTATAAGGTGAGGTATATATCTCCCAGCTTCTTTTAAGGTGAGGTATATATCCCAGCCTCTTTATAAGGTGAGGTATATCTCCCAGACCTCCTTATAGGATGAGGTATATCTCCCAGCCTCCTTATAAGGTGAGGTATATCTCCCATCCTCCTTATAAGGTGAGGTATCTCTCCCAGCTTCCTTATAAGGTGAAATATATCTCCCAGCCTCCTTATAATGTGAAGTATATCTCTCCCAGCCTCTTTATAAGGTGAGGTATATCTCCCATTCTCCTTATAAGGTGAGGTATCTCTCCCAGCTTTCTTATAAGGTGAAATATATCTCCCAGCTTCGTTATAAGGAGAATTATATCTCTCCCAGCCTCTATATAAGGTGAGGTATATCTCCCAGTCTCCTTGTAGGGTGAGGTATATCCCTCAGCCTCCTTATAAGGTGAGGTATATCTCCCAGCTTCCTTATAAGGAGAATTATATCTCTCCAAGCCTCCATATAAGGTGAGGTATATCTCCCAGCCTCCTTATAAGGAGAGGTATAACCCTCAGCCTCCTTATAAGGTGAGGTATATCTCCCAGGCTCCTTGTAAGGTGAGGTATATCTCCCAGCTTCCTGATAATGTGAAGTGTATCTCCCAGCCTCCTAATAAGGTGAGGTATATATCTCCCATCCTCTTTATAAGGTGATGTATATATCCTAGCCTCTTTATAAGGTGAGGCATATCTCCCAGCCTCCTTATAGGGTGAGGTATATCTCCCAGCCTCTTTATAAGGTGATGTATATATCCCAGCCTCTTTATAAGGTGAGGTATATCTCCCAGCCCCCTTTTAGAGTGAGGTATATCTCCCAGCCTCCTTGTAAGGTGAGGTATCTCTCCCAGCCTCCTTATATGGGGAGTTATATATCTCCCATCCTCTTTATAAGGTGATGTATATATCCCAGCCTCTTTATAAGGTGAGGTATATCTCCCAGCCTCCTTATAGGGTGAGGTATATCTCCCAGCCTCTTTATAAGGTGGGGTAAGTCTCCCATCCTCCTAATAAGGTGTTGTATATCTCCCAGCTTCCATATAAGGAGAATTATATCTTTCCCAGCCTCTTTTTAAGGTGGGTTAAATCTCCCAACCTCCAAGTAAGATGAGATATATCTCCCAGCTTCCTTATAAGGAGAAATATATCTCTCCCATCCTCTATATAAGGTGAGGTATATTTCCAAGCCTCCTTATAAAGTGAGGTATATCCCTCAGCCTCCTTATAAGGAGAGGTATATCTCCCAGCCTCCGTGTAAGGTGAGGTATATCTCCTAGCCACCTTATGAGGTGAAGTATATCTCCTACCCTCTTTATAAGGTGAAGTGTATCTCTCTCAGCCTCTTTATAAGGTGAGGTACATATCGCAGCCTCTTTATAATGTAAGGTATATCTCCCAGCCTCCTTATAAGGTGAGTTATATCTTCCAGCCTCCTAATAAGGTGAGGCATATCTCTCCAAGCCTCATTATAAAGGTGAGGTAAATCTATAAGCCTCTTTACAACGTGAGGTATCTCTCCCAGCCTCCTTATATGGGGAGGTATATATCTCCCAGCCTCCTTATAAGGTGAGGCATATATCTCCCAGCCTCTTTATTAGGTGATGTATATATCCCAGCCTCCTTATAAGGTGAAGTATATCTAACAGCCTCCTTATAAGGTGAGTTACATCTCCCAGCCTCTTTATAAAGTGAAGTATATCTCTCCTTCCTCTTTATAAGTTGGGGTAAATCTCCCATCCTCCTTATAAGGTGAGGTATATCGCCCAGCTTCCTTATAAAGAGAATTATATCCCTCCCAGCCTCTATATAAGAAGAGGTATATCTCCCAGCCTCCTTATAAGGTGAGGTAAATCCCACAGCCTCCTTATAAGGTGAGGTATATCTCCCACCCTCCTGATAATGTGAAGTATATCTCCCAGCCTCCTTATAAGGTGAGGTATATATCTCCCAGCCTCTTTATAAGATGATGTATATATCCCAGCCTCTTTATAAGGTAAGGTATATCTCCTAGCCTCCTTATAGGGTGGGGTATATCTCCCAGCCTCCTTGTAAGGTGAGGTATCTCTCCCAGCCTCCTTATACGGTGAGGTATATCTCCCAGCCTCTTTATAAGGAGAAGTATATCTCACCCAGCCTCTTTATTAGGTGGGGTAAATCTTCCAGCCTCCTTATAAGGTAAAGTATATCTCCAAGCCTCCTTATAGGGTGAGGTATATATCTCCCAACCTCTTTATAAGGTGAGATATATATCCCAGCCTCTTTATAAGGTAAGGTATATCTCCCAGCCTCCTTATAAGGTGAGTTATATCTTCCAGCATCCTAATTGTTAGGTTCTGAATAATAAGTTCTATATGCAGGAGAGAACACAAACACCTGTATAGTTTTGTAGGTTCGGTTTACTGGATAAGAGTATGTACACAGAGGAGAGCAGCTGTCTCCCTGGCTAGGCTCCTTGTCAACTGCTATAGGCGACGTATGGCAAGTGATACATTAGCAGCTTCCATACGTCGCCAGGCACATTAATTAGGCATGTGGGATATGGTAATAACATTGCCACACGCTGCTAGCTACATAAATGGAGCACATACATAATATACATACATGACATATAATCCAGCATACATAATATACATACACTAATAAGGTGAGGTAAATCTGTCTAAGCCTCTTTATAAGATGATGTATATATCCCAGCCTCTTTATAAGGTAAGGTATATCTCCCAGCCTCCTTATAGGGTGAGGTATATCTCCCAGCCTCCTTGTAAGGTGAGGTATCTCTCCCAGCCTCCTTATAAGGTGAGGTATATCTCCCAGCCTCTTTATAAGGAGAAGTATATCTCTCCCAGCCTCTTTATAAGGTGGGGTAAATCTTCTAGCCTCCTTATGAGGTGAAGTATATCTCCAAGCCTCCTTATAGGGTGAGGTATATATCTCCCAGCCTCTTTATAAGGTGAGGTATATATCGCAGCCTCTATATAATATAAGGTATATCTCCCAGCCTCCTTATAAGGTGAGTTATATCTTCCAGCCTCCTAATAAGGTGAGGTATATCTCTCCAAGCCTCCTTATAAAGGTGAGGTATATCTCCAAGCCTCTTTACAACGTGAGGTATATCTCCCAGCCTCATTTTAGGGTGAGGTATATCTCCCAGCCTCCTTGTAAGGTGAGGTTATATATCTCCCAGCCTCTTTATAAGGTGATGTATATATCCCAGCCTCCTTATAAGGTGAAGTATATCTAACAGCCTCCTTATAAGGTGAGTTACATCTCCCAGCCTCTTTATAAAGTGAAGTATATCTCTCCTTCCTCTTTATAAGGTGGGATAAATCTCCCAACCTCCTTATAAGGTGAGGTATATCTCCCAGCCTCCTTATAAGGTGAAGTATATCTCCCCGCCTCCTTATAAGGTGAGGTATATATCTCCCAGCCTCTTTATAAGGTGAGGTATATCTCCCAGCCTACTTATAAGGTGAGGTATATCTCCCAGCCTCCTTATAAGGTGAAGTATATCTAACAGCCTCCTGATAAGGTGAGGTATATCTCCCAGCCTCTTTATAAGGTGAAGTATATCTCTCCCAGCCTCTTTATAAGGTGGGGTAAATCTCCCAACCTCCTTATAAGGTGAGGTATATCTCCCAGCTTCCTTATAAGGAGAATTATATCTCTCCCAGCCTCTATATAAGGGGAGGTATACCTCCCAGCCTCTTTATAAGGTGAGGTATATCCCTCAGCCTCCTTATAAGGTGAAGTATATCTCCGAGCCTCCTTGTAAGGTGAGGTATATCTCCCACCCTCCTGATAATGTGAAGTATATCTCCCAGCCTCCTTATAAGGTGAGGTATATATCTCCCAGCCTCTTTATAAGATGATGTATATATCCCAGCCTCTTTATAAGGTAAGGTATATCTCCCAGCCTCCTTATATGGTGAGGTATATCTCCCAGCTTCCTTGTAAGGTGAGGTATCTCTCCCAGCCTCCTTATAAGGTGAGGAATATCTCCCAGCCTCATTATAAGGAGAAGTATATCTCTCCCAGCCTCTTTATATGGTGGGGTAAATCTCCCAACCTCCATATAAGGTGAGGTATATCTCCCAGCTTCCTTATAAGGAGAATTATATCTCTCCCAACCTCTATATAAGGTAAGGTATATCTCCCAGCCTCCTTATAAGGTGGGTATATCCCTCAGCCTCCTTATAAGGTGAGGTATATCTCCCAGCCTCCTTGTAAGGTGAGGTATATCTCCCAGCCTCCTTATAAGGTGAAGTATGTCTCCCAGCCTCCTTATAAGGTGAGGTATATATTAGCAGCTTCTTTATAAGGTGAGGTATATATCCCAGCCTCTTTATAAGGTGAAGTATAACTCCCATCCTCCTTATAAGGTGAGGTATCTCTCCCAGCTTCCTTTGAAATATATCTCCCAGCCTCCTTATAATGTGAAGTATATCTCTCCAAGCCTCTTTATAAGGTGAGGTATATCTCCCATCCTCCTTTTAGGGTGAGGCATATCTCCCAGCCTCCTTGTAAGGTGAGGTATCTCTCCCAGCCTCCTTATATGGGGAGGTATATATCTCCCAGCTTCCTTATAAGGAGAATTATATCTCTCCCAGCCTCTATATAAGGTGAGGTATCTCTCCCAGCTTCCATATAAGGTGAAATATATCTCCCAGCCTCCTTATAATGTGAAGTATATCTCTCCAAGCCTCTTTATAAGGTGAGGTATGTCTCCCATCCTCCTTTTAGGGTGAGGCATATCTCCCAGCCTCCTTGTAAGGTGAGGTATCTCTCCCAGCCTCCTTATATGGGGAGGTATATATCTCCCAGCTTCCTTATAAGGAGAATTATTTCTCTCCTAGTCTCTTTATAAGGTGAGGTATATCTCCGAGCCTACTTGTAAGGGGAGGTATATCTCCCAGCCTCCTTATAAGGTGAGGTATATCTCCCAGCTTTCTTATAAGGAGAATTATATCTCTCCCAGCCTCTATATAATGTGAGGTATATATCCCAGCCTCCATAAAAGGTGAGGTATATCCCTCAGCCTCCTTGTAAGGTGAGGTATATCTCCCAGCCTCCTGATAAGGTGAAGTATATCTCCCAGCCTCCTTATAAGGTGAGGTATATCTCCCAGCCTCTTTATAAGGTGAGGTATATCTCCCAGCCTCCTTATAAGGTGAGGTATATCTCCCAGCCTCCTTGTAAGGTGAGGTATATCTCCCAGCCTCTTTATAAGGTGAGTATATATCCCCCAGCCTCCTTATAAGGTGAGGTATATCTCCCAGCTTCCTTATAAGGAGAATTATATCTCCCAGCCTCTATATAAGGTGAGGTTTATCTCCCAGCCTCCTTATAAGGTGAGGTATATCTCCCAGCCTTCTTATAAGGTGAGGTATATCTCCCAGCCTCCTTATAAGGTGAGGTATATCTCCCAGCCTCCTTATAAGGTGAGGTATATCTCCCAGCCTCCTTATAAGGTGAGGTATATCTCCCAGCCTCCTTATAAGGTTAGGTATATCTCCCAGCCTCTTATAAGGTGAGGTATATCTCCCAGCCTACTTATAAGGTGAGGTATATCTCCCAGCCTCCTTGTAAGGTGAGGTATATCTCCCAGCCTCTTATAAGGTGAAGTATATCTCCCAGCCTCTTATAAGGTGAGGTATATCTCCCAGCCTCCTTATAAGGTGAGGTATATCTCCCAGCCTCGTTATAAGGTGAGTATATCTCCCAACCTCTTATAAGGTGAGGTATATCTCCCAGCCTCCTTGTAAGGTGAGGTATATCTCCCAGCCTCTTATAAGGTGAGGTATATCTCCCAGCCTCCTTATAAGGTGAGGTATATCTCCCAGCCTCCTTGTAAGGTGAGGTATATCTCCCAGCCTCCTTATAAGGTGATGTATATCTCCCAGCCTCCTTATAAGGTGAGGTATATATCTCCCAGCCTCTTTATAAGGTGAGGTATATCTCCCAGCCTCTTATAAGGTGAGGTATATCTCCCAGCCTACTTATAAGGTGAGGTATATCTCCCAGCCTCCTTGTAAGGTGAGGTATATCTCCCAGCCTCTTTATAAGGTGAAGTATATCTCTCCCAGCCTCTTTATAAGGTGGGGTATATCTCCCAGCCTCCTTATAAGGTGAGGTATATCTCCCAGCTTCGTTATAAGGAGAATATATCTCTCCAGCCTCCATATAAGGTGAGGTATATCTCCCAGCCTCCTTGTAAGTGAGGTATATCTCCCAGCCTCCTTATAAGGTGAGGTATATCCCTCAGCCTCCTTATAAGGTGAGGTATATCTCCCAGCCTCCTTGTAAGGTATGATATATCTCCCAGCCTCCTTATAAGGTGAAGTATCTAACAACCCCCTTATAAGGTGAGATATATCTCCCAGCCTATTTATAAGGTGAAGTATATCTCTCCCAGACTCTTTATAAGGTGATGTATATCTCCCAACTTTCTAATAAGGTGAAGTATATCTATTCCCAGCCTCCTTATAGGTGAGGAATATCTCCCAGCCTCCTTATAAGGTGAAGTATATCTCTCCCAGCCCCTTTATAAGGTGAGGTATATCTCCCAGCCTCCTTATATGGTGAGGTATATCTCCCAGCTTCCTTATAAGGAGAATATATCTCTCCCAGCCTCTATATAAGGTGAGTTATATCTCCCAGCCTCCTTATATGGTGAGGTATATCCCTCAGCCTCCTTATAAGGTGAGGTATATCTCCCAGCCTCCTTATAAGGTGAGGTATATCTCCCAGCCTCCTTATAAGGTGAGGTATATCTCCCAGCCTCTTTATAAGGTGAGGTATATCTCCCAGCCTCCTTATAAGGTGAGGTATATCTCCCAGCCTCCATATAAGGTGTAAGAACATAAGAATGGAGGAAACTGCAGCGGGCCTATTGGCCCATACTGGGCAGTCCCGTTTACACCCAACCCCTATTGCTCAGATGAGCATCCAACCTATGTTTGAAGCAATTCAGCGTATTCGAGTTAATGATGATATTTGGTAACTTGTTCCATTCATCCACTACTCTGTTTCCAAACCAGTGTTTACCTATTTCACGCCTAAATCTAAATTTGTCCAATTTAAAACCATTGTTACGAGTTCGCTCCTGGTTGGATAATTTGAGTACCTTTGTAATGTCCCCTTTTGTTTAGCCCTGCCTTCCACTTATACACCTCTATCAGGTCGCCCCTCGCTCTAACGTCTCTCAAGGGAGTGCAAATAAGATGCTTTAACCTGTCTCTATACTCAAGGTTCCTGATACCCGGGATTAGTCTTGTCATTCTCCTCTGGATTCTTTCCAAGGATTCTATATCCATTCTGTAATACGGTGACCAGAACTGGACTGCGTAATCCGGTGTGGTCTCACAAGAGCAAGATACGTTTTAGGATGACCCTCGCTAGTCTTGTAACTAACACTCCTTTGTATGAACCCAAGTACTTTATTAGCCTTGTTACGAGCAAAAACACATTGTTTACTTGGCTTAAGGTTCCTACTTATCATTACTCCTAAATCTCTCTCGCAGTCGGATTTCTCTATGGCATCGTTGTTCATCTGTATCTGGTTTCCCTGTTTACATTCCCTATACTGAGTACTTTACATTGTCAATGTTGAATTTCATCTGCCATTTTTTCAGACCATTCGAAAAATTTGTTTAGATCCTCACTGTAGTTTTGCCGAGTCCTCGTCAGATTTGATAACACGTCCCTATTTTAGTATCATCAGCAAATTTACTTATGTGGCGTCTAATCGCCGATATCTATGTCGTTTAGGTATATAATAAAGTAAAACAATAATGGTCCAAGTACTGAGCCTCTTGGGGAACTCCCACTTTGGGACGTTGTCTGCTCCAATGGGACTTGAGTGCCGTAAATAAATAATGCTCACATTTATCGCTAGTTTCCCTGTCGCTGTAACCACGCCCTAATCCATTAAGGATGTCACCTTTGATGTCAATGGAGCCTTCTAATCTAACCTCTTTTCTAATTAGTCTTTCGGGTGGTCTCCACGGGTCGCACGGCTTTGCTAAAAAGGTCGAGATATACCACATCATAATTGTTGCCCCTCGTTCCACTGATTCGAAAAACTGATGAGAAAGAATGTTAATAGATTTAGTTAGGCTAAGAACGTCCCGCTTGTGAAGTCCATGCTGGGAATCATTGATCAAGTCTGTGCATTCTCCAAGGGTGATTTTTCGAATGAGAGTTTTTGGGTCTATGATGATTGCTGTCACAGTAATATTTGCCATAACTATTGATGTTAGACTGATTGGAGGGTCGGTAGTTAGCGGATAGTGAATCTATGCCCCCCGTCTTGAGAGCTCGGTATTTACATTCGCTAATCCTCCAAGGGATTCAGGTATCTAACACCTGGTTTTAACGTGACAAGTTAAAAAAAAACAACGGTTGGCTAAGGGGCATACTAAGCTCTTCCTGCA
>CAUDMG010003241.1:0-88754 GCA_958450375.1 Homarus gammarus | reverse complement strand
GAAGCAAAAACAGGGAGCCAACCCGTTGAAAGACAGAAGTGGGGAACAGAGTGCGGGAGAGAATGTGCGGCCCGCCAACAACTTTGTTTGCTTTTTCTTTTCACACTCTCACCTCTCTTCACACTCTCACCTTCTCTCACACTCTCATCTCTCTCTCACACTCTCACACACTCCTCACACATCTCCACCTTCCTCTCACACACTCACCTCTCTCTCTAAGACTCTCACCTCTCTCTCACACTCTCACGACTCTCTCACACTCTAACCTCTCTCTAGCAATCTCACCTCTCTCTCACACTGTCACTTCGTTAACCATCTCACACATCTCTCAAACTCTCACCCCTCTCTCACACTCTCACCTCTCCCTCACACTCTCACTGTCCTCTCACACTCTCACCTCTCTCTCACTTTCTCACCTCTCTCTCACACTGTGACCTCTCTCTCACACTCTCACCTCTCTCTCTCACACTCACTTTCCTCTCACACTCTCACCTCTCTCTCACACTCTCACCTCTCTCTCACACTGTCACCTCTCTCTCTCACACTCTCACTTCTCTCTCACACTCTCATCTCTCTCTCACACTCTCACCTCTCTCTCACACTCTCACCCCTCTCTCACGCTCTCACCTCTCTCTCTCAAACTCTTACCTCTCTCGTTCACTCTCATCTCTTCTCAAACTCTCTCCTTTCTCTCACTCTCACCCGTCTCTCTTACACTCAGACCTCTCTCTCATACTCTCACCTCTCTCTCTCATATTCTCACTTCTCTATCACACTCTCACCTCTCTATCACACTCTCAACCTCTCTTTCTCACACTCTCACCTCTCTCTCACACACTCTCAACTTCCTCTCACACTCTCACCTTCCTCTGACACTCTCACCACTCTGTCACACTCTCACCTCTCAAACTCTTACCTCTTTCCCACACTTACCTCTCTCTCTCCCACTCTCACCTCTCTCTCACACTCTCACGTCTCTCTCTCACACTCTCACCTCTCTCTCACACTCTCACCTCTCTCTCACACCTCACCTCTCTCTCACACTCTCACCTCCTTCTCACAATCTCACCTGTCTCTCACACTCTCATGTCTCTCTCACACTCTCAACTCTCTCTCTCACACTCTCACCTCTCTCTCACACTCTCACCTCTCTCTCACACTCTCACCTCTCTCTCACACTCTCACCTCTCTCTCACACTCTCACCTCTCTCTCACACTCTCACCTCTCTCTCACACTCTCACCTCTCTCTCACACTCTCACCTCTCTCTCACACTCTCACCTCTCTCACACTCTCACCTCTCTCTCACACTCTCACCTCTCTCACACTCTCACCTCTCTCTCTCACACTCTCACCTCTCTCTCACACTCTCACTCTCTCTCTCACACTCTCACTCTCTCTCACACTCTCACCTCTCTCTCACACTCTCACCTCTCTCTCACACTCTCACCCCTCTCTCACACTCTCACCTCTCTCTCACACACTCTCACCTCTCTCTCACACTCTCACCTCTCTCTCTCACACTCTCACCTCTCTCTCTAACACTTTCACCTCTCTCTCACACTCTCACCTCTCTCACACACTCTCACCTCTCTCTCACACTCTCACCTCTCTCTCACACACTCTCACCTCTCTCTCGCTCTCTCACCTCTCTCTCACACTCTCACCTCTCTCTCTCACACTCTCACCTCTCTCTCACACTCTCACCTTCCTCTCACACTCTCACCCCTCTCTCACACTCTCACCTCTCTCTCACACTCTCACCTCTCTCTCACACTCTCACCTCTCTCTCACAATCTCACCTCTCTCTCACACTCTCACCTCTCTCTCTCACACTCTCACCTCACTCTCACACTCTCACCTCTCTCTCACAATCTCACCTCTCTCTCACACTCTCACCTCTCTCTCTCACACTCTCACCTCTCTCTCACACTCTCACCTCTCTCTCACACTCTCACCTCCTTCTCACACTCTCACCTACTCTACACTCTCACCTCTCTCACACTCTCACCTTCTCTCACACTCTCACCTCTCTCTACACTCAGACCTCACTCTCACTACTCTCACCTCTCTCTCACACTCTCACCTCTCTATCACACTCTCACCTCTCTCTCTCACACTCTCACCTCTCTCTCACACTCTCACCTCTCTCTCACACTCTCACCTCTCTCTCACACTCACCTCTCTCTCACACCTCACCTCTCTCTCACACTCTCACCTCTCTCTCACACTCTCACCTCTCTCACACTCTCACCCTCTCACACTCTCACATCTCTCTCACACTCTCACACTCTCTCTCACACTCTCACCTCTCTCTCACACTCTCACCTCTCTCTCACACTCTCACCTCTCTCTTCACACTCTCACCTCTCTCTCACACTCTCATCTCTCTCTCACACTCTCACCTCCTCTCTCACACTCTCACCTTCTCTCTCACACTCTCACCTCTCTCTCACACTCTCACTCTCTCTCACATCTCACCTCTCTCTCACACTCTCACCTCTCTCTCACACACTCTCACCTCTCTCTCACACTCTCACCTCTCTCTCACACTCTCACCTACCTCTCACACACTCACCTATCTCACACTCTCACTCTCTCTCACACTCTCACCCTCTCTCACGCTCTCACCTCTCTCTCACACTCTCACCTCTCTCTCACACTCTCACCTCTCTCTCACACTCTCACCTCTCTCACACTCTCACCTCTCTCTCACACTCTCACCCTCTCTCACACTCTCACCTCTCTCTCACACTCTCACCTCTCTCTCACACTCTCACCTCTCTCTCACACTCTCACCTCTCTCTCACACTCTCACCTCTCTCTCACACTCTCACCTCTCTATCACACTCTCACCTCTCTCTCACACTCCACTCTCTCTCACACTCTCACCTCTCTCTCACACTCTCACCCCTCTCTCACACTCTCACCTCTCTCTCACACTCTCACTCTCTCTCTCACACTCTCACCTCTCTCTCACACTCTCACCTCTCTCTCACACTCTCACCTCTCTCTCACACTCTCACCTCTCTCTCACACTCTCACCTCTCTCTCACACTCTCACCTCTCTCTCACACTCTCACCTCTCTCTCACACTCTCACCTCTCTCTCACACCCCTCTCTCACACTCTCACCTCTCTCTCACACTCTCACCTCTCTCTCACATTCTCACCTCTCTCACACTCTCACCTCTCTCACACTCTCACCTCTCTATCACACTCTCACCTCTCTCTACACTCTCACCTCTCTCCACACTCTCACCTCTCTCACACTCTCCCCTCTCTCTCACACTCTCACTCTTTCTCACACTCTCACCTCTAGCTCTCACACTCTCACCTCTCTCTCACACCAACACCTCATCTCTCACACTCTCACCTCTCTCTCTCACACTCACGACTAACTCTCACACTCTCACCTCTCTCTCACACACTCTCACTCTCTCTCACACTCTCACCTCTCCTCTCACACTCTCATCTCTCTCTCTCACACTCTCACCTCTCTCTCACACTCTCACCTCTCTCTCACACACTCTCACCTCTCTCTCACACTCTCACCTCTCTCTCACACTCTCACTCTCTCTCTCACACTCTCACCTCTCTCTCACACTCTCACCTCTCTCTCACACTCTCACCCTCTCTCACACTCTCACCTCTCTCTCACACTCTCACCTCTCTCTCACACACTCTCACCTCTCTCTCACACTCTCACCTCTCTCTCACACTCTCACCTTCCTCTCACACTCTCACCTCTCTCTCACACTCTCACCTCTCTCTCACACTCTCACTTCTCTCACACTTCACCTCTCTCTCACACTCTCACCTCTCTCTCACACTCTCACCTCTCTCTCACACTCTCACCTCTCTCTCACACTCTCACCTCTCTCTCACACTCTCACCTCTCTCTCACACTCTCACCTCTCTCTCACACTCTCACCACTCTCTCACACTCTCACCTCTCTCTCACACTCTCACTCTCTCTCCACCTCTCACCTCTCTCTCACACTCTCACCTCTCTCTCCACACTCTCACCTCTCTCTCACACTCTCACCTCTCTCTCACACTCTCACCTCTCTCTCACACTCTCACCTCTCTCTCACACTCTCACCTCTCTCTCACACTCTCACCTCTCTCTCACACTCTCACCTCTCTCTCACACTCTCACCTCTCTCTCACACTCTCACCTCTCTCTCACACTCACACCTCTCTCACCTCCACACTCTCACCTCTCTCTCACACTCTCACTCACTCTCACACTCTCACCTCTCTCCACACTCTCACCTCTCTCTCACACTCTCACCTCTCTCTCACACTCTCACCTCATTCTCACACTCTCACCTCTCTCTCACACTCTCACTCTCTCACACTCTCACCTCTCTCACACACTCTCACCTCTCTCTCACACTCTCAACTCCTCTCTCACACTCTCACCTCTCTCTCACACTCTCACCTCTCTCTCACACTCTCACCTCTCTCTCACACTCTCACCCCTCTCTCACACTCTCACCTCTCTCTCACACTCTCACCTCTCTCTCACACTCTCACTCTCTCTCTCACACTCTCACCTCTCTCTCTAACACTCTCACCTCTCTCTCACACTCTCACCTCTCTCTCACACTCTCACCTCTCTCTCACACTCTCACCTCTCTCTCACACTCTCACCTCTCTCTCACTTTCTCACCTCTCTCTCACACTCTCATCTCTCTCTCACACTCCCACCTCTCTCACATCTCACTTCACTCACACTCTCACCTCTCTCTAACACTCTCACCTCTCTCTCACACTCTCACAATTCTCTCTCACACTCTCACCTCTCTCTCACAATCTCACCTCTCTCTCACACTCTCACATCTCTATCTCACACTCTCACTTCACGCTCACACTCTCACCTCTCTCTCACAATCTCACCTCTCTCTCACACTCTCACCTCTCACTCTCACACTCTCACCTCTCTCTCACACTCTCACCTCTCTCTCACACTCTCACCTCTCTCTCACACTCTCACCTCTCTCTCACACTCTCACCTCTCTCTCACACTCTCACCTCTCTCTCACACTCTCACCTCTCTCCTCACACTCTCACCTCTCTCTCACACTCTCACCTCTCTCACACTCTCACCTCTCTCTCACACTCTCACCTCTCTCTCACACTCTCACCTCTCTCTCACACTCTCACTCTCTCTCACACTCTCACCTCTCTCTCTCACACTCTCACCTCTCTCTCACACTCTCACCTCTCTCTCACACTCTCACCTCTCTCTCACACTCTCACTCTCTCTCACACTCTCACCTCTCTCTCACACTCTCACCTCTCTCTCACACTCTCACACTCTCTCACACACTCTCACCTCTCTCTCACACTCTCACTCTCTCTCACACTCTCACCTCTCTCTCACACTCTCACCTCTCTCTCACACTCTCACCTCTCTCTCACACTCTCACCTCTCTCTCACACTCTCACCTCTCTCTCACACTCTCACCTCTCTCACACAATCTCACCTCTCTCACACTCTCACCTCTCTCTCACACTCTCACCTCTCTCTCACACTCTCACCTCTCTCTCTCACACTCTCACCTCTCTCACACTCTCACCTCTCTCACACTCTCACCTCTCTCAACTCTCACACTCTCACACTCTCACCTCTCTCTCACACTCTCACCTCTCTCTCACACTCTCACCTCTCTCTCACACTCTCACCTCTCTCTCACACTCTCACCCTCTCTCACACTCTCACCCCTCTCTCACACTCTCACCTCTCTCTCTCACACTCTCACCTCTCTCTCTTACACTCTCAACGACTCTCTCACACTCTCACCTCTCTCTCACACTCTCACCTCTCTCTCACACTCTCACCTCTCTCTCACACTCTCACCTCTCTCACACTCTCACCTCTCTCTCACACTCTCACCTCTCTCTCACACTCTCACCTCTCTCTCACACTCTCACCTCTCTCTCACACTCTCACCTCTCTCTCACACTCTCACTCTCTCTCACACTCTCACCTCTCTCTCACTCTCACCTCCTCTCACACTCTCACCTCTCTCTCACACTCTCACCTCTCTCTCACACTCTCACCTCTCTCTCACACTCTCACCTCTCTCACACATACACCACTCTCTCTCACACTCTCACCTCTCTCTCACACTCTCACTCTTTCTCACACTCTCACCTCTCTCTCACACTCTCACCTCTCTCTCACACTCTCACCTCTCTCTCACACTCTCACCTCTCTCACACTCTCACCTCTCTCTCACACTCTCACCTCTCTCTCACACTCTCACCTCTCTCTCACACTCTCACCTCTCTCTCACACTCTCACCTCTCTCTCACACTCTCACCTCTCTCTCACACTCTCACTCTCTCTCACACTCTCACCTCTCTCTCACACTCACTCTCTCTCACACTCTCACCTCTCTCACACTCTCACCTCTCTCACACTCTCACCTCTCTCTCTCACACTCTCACCTCTCTCTCACACTCTCACCTCTCTCTCACACTCTCACCTCTCTCTCACACTCTCACCTCTCTCTCACACTCTCACCTCTCTCTCACACTCTCACCTCTCTCTCACACTCTCACCTCTCTCTCACACTCTCACCTCTCTCTCACACTCTCACCTCTCTCTCACACTCTCACCTCTCTCTGACACTCTCACCTCTCTCTCACACTCTCACCCCTCTCTCACACTCTCACCTCTCTCTCACACTCTCACCTGTCTCTCACACTCTCACCTCTCTCTCACACTCTCACCTTCCTCTCACACTCTCACCTCTCTCTCACACTCTCACCTCTCTCTCACACTCTCACCTCTCTCTCACACTCTCACCTCTCTCTCACACTCTCACCTCTCTCTCACACTCTCACCTCTCTCTCACACTCTCACCTCTCTCTCACACTCTCACCTCTCTCTCACACTCTCACCTCTCTCTCACACTCTCACCTCTCTCTCTCACACTCTCACCTCTCTCTCACACTCTCACCTCTCTCTCACACTCTCACCTCTCTCTCACACTCTCACCTCTCTCTCACACTCTCACCTCTCTCTCACACTCTCACCTCTCTCTCACACTCTCACCTCTCTCTCACACTCTCACCTCTCTCTCACACTCTCACCTCTCTCTCACACTCTCACCTCTCTCTCACACTCTCACCTCTCTCTCACACTCTCACCTCACTCTCACGCTCTCACCTCTCTCTCACCACTCTCTCACACTTCACTCTCTCTCACACTCTCACCTCTCTCTCACACTCTCACCTCTCTCTCACACTCACAAATCTCTCTCACACTCTCACTCCTCACACTCTCACCTCTCTCTCAAACTCTCTCCTCTCTCTCACACTCTCACCACTCTCTATCACACTCACAACTCTCTCTCACACTCTCACCTCTCTCTCACACTCTCACCTCTCTCCACTCTCACACTCTCACACTCTCTCTCTCTCACACTCTCACCTCTCTCTCACACACTCACCTCTCTCTCACACTCTCACCTCTCTCTCACACTCTCACCTCTCTCTCACACTCTCACCTCTCTCTCACACTCTCACCTCTCTCTCACACTCTCACCTCTCTCTCACACTCTCACCTCTCTCTCACACTCTCACCTCTCTCTCACACTCTCACCTCTCTCTCACACTCTCACCTCTCTCTCTCACACTCTCACCTCTCTCTCACACTCTCACCTCTCTCTCACACTCTCACCTCTCTCTCACACTCTCACCTCTCTCTCACACTCTCACCTCTCTATCACACTCTCACCTCTCTCTCCACTCTCACCTCTCTCTCACACTCTCACCTCTCTCTCACACTCTCACCTCTCTCTCACACACTCACCACTCTCTCACACACTCACCTCTCTCACTCTCACCTTCTCTCTCACTCTCTCTCACACTCTCACCTCTCTCTCACACTCTCACCTCTCTCTCACACTCTCACCTCTCACTCTCACACTCTCACCTCTCTCTCTCACACTCTCACCTCTCTCTCACACTCTCACCTCTCTCTCACACTCTCACCTCTCTCTCACACTCTCACCTCTCTCTCACACTCTCACCTCTCTCTCACACTCTCACCTCTCTCTCACACTCTCACCTCTCTCACACTCTCACCTCTTCTCTCACACTCTCACCTCTCTCTCACACTCTCACCTCTCTCTCACACTCTCACCTCTCTCTCTCACACTCTCACCTCTCTATCACACTCTCACCTCTCTTTCTCACACTCTCACCTCTCTCTCACACTCTCACCTGTCTCTCCAACTCTCACCTCTCTCTCACACTCTCACTCCTCTCTCACACTCTCACCTCTCTCTCACACTCTCACCTCTCTCACACTCTCACCTCTCTCTCACACTCTCACCTCTCTCTCACACTCTCACCTCTCTCTCACACTCTCACCTCTCTCTCACACTCTCACCTCTCTCTCACACTCTCACTCTCTCTCACACTCTCACCTCTCTCACACTCTCACCTCTCTCTCACACTCTCACCTCTCTCTCACACTCTCACCTCTCTCTCACACTCTCACCTCTCTCTCACACTCTCACCTCTCTCTCACACTCTCACCTCTCTCTCACACTCTCACCTCTCTCTCACACTCTCACCTCTCTCTCACACTCTCACCTCTCTCTCACACTCTCACCTCTCTCTCACTCTCTCATCTCTCTCTCACACTCTCACCTCTCTCTCACACTCTCACCTCTCTCTCACACTCTCACCTCTCTCTCACACTCTCACCTCTCTCTCACACTCTCACCTCTCTCTCACACTCTCACCTCTCTCTCACACTCTCACCTCTCTCTCACACTCTCACCTCTCTCTCACACTCTCACCTCTCTCTCTCACACTCTCACCTCTCTCTCAAACACTCTCACCTCTCTCTCACACTCTCACCTCTCTCTCACACTCTCACCTCTCTCTCACACTCTCACCTCTCTCTCACACTCTCACCTCTCTCTCACTCTCTCACCTCTCTCTCACACTCTCACCTCTCTCTCACACTCTCACCTCTCTCTCACACTCTCACCTTCTCCACACTCTCACCCTCTCTCACACTCTCACCTCTCTCTCACACTCCCACTCTCTCTCACACTCTCACCTCTCTCTCACACTCTCACCTCTCTCTCACACTCTCACCTCTCTCTCACACTCTCACTCTCTCTCACACTCACCTCTCTCTCACACTCTCACCTCTCTCTCACACTCTCACCTCTCTCTCTCACACTCTCACCTCTCTCTCACACTCTCACCTCTCTCTCACACTCTCACCTCTCTCTCACACTCTCACCTCTCTCTCACACTCTCACCTCTCTCCCACACTCTCACCTCTCTCACACTCTCACCTCTCTCTACTCTCACCTCTCTCACCTCACCTCTCTCACACTCTCACCTCTCTCTCACACTCTCACTCTCTCACACTCTCACCTCTCTCTCACACTCTCACCTCTCTCTCACACTCTCACCTCTCTCTCACACTCTCACCTCTCTCTCACACTCTCACCTCTCTCTCACACTCTCACCTCTCTCTCACACTCTCACCTCTCTCTCACACTCTCACCTCTCTCTCTCACACTCTCACCTCTCTCTCACACTCTCACCTCTCTCTCACACTCTCACCTCTCTCTCACACTCTCACCTCTCTCTCACACTCTCACTCTCTCTCACACTCTCACCTCTCTCTCACTCTCTCACCCCTCTCTCACATTCTCACCTCTCTCTCTCACACTCTCACCTCTCTCTCACACTCTCACATCTCCACACTCTCATCTCACACTCTCACCTCTCTCTCACACTCTCACTTCTCTCTCACACTCTCACCTCTCTCTCACACTCTCACCTCTCTCTCACACTCTCACCTCTCTCTCACACTCTCACTCTCACCTCCTCTCTCTCACACTCTCACCTCTCTCTCACACTCTCACCTCTCTCTCTCACACTCTCACCTCTCTCTCACACTCTCACCTCTCTCTCACACTCTCACCTCTCTCTCTCACACTCTCACCTCTCTCTCACACTCTCACCTCTCTCTCACACTCTCACCTCTCTCTCACACTCTCACCTCTCTCTCTAACACTTTCACCACTCTCTCACACTCTCATCTCTCTCTCACACTCTCACCTCTCACACTCTCACCTCTCTCTCACACTCTCACCTCCTCTCTCACACTCTCACCTCTCTCTCACACTCTCACCTCTCTCTCACACTCTCAACTCCTCTCTCACACTCTCACCTCTCTCTCACACTCTCACCTCTCTATCACACTCTCACCTCTCTCTCACACTCTCACCTCTCTCTCACACTCTCACCTCTCTCTCACACTCTCACCTCTCTCTCACACTCTCACCTCTCTCTCACTCTCACACATCTCTCACACTCTCCTCTCTCTCACACTCTCACCTCTCTCTCACACTCTCACCTCTCTCTCACACTCTCACCTCTCTCTCACACTCTCACCTCTCTCTCTCACACTCTCACCTCTCTCTCACACTCTCACCTCTCTCTCACACTCTCACCTCTCTCTCACACTCTCACCTCTCTCTCACACTCTCACCTCTCTCTCACACTCTCACCTCTCTCTCTCACACTCTCACCTCTCTCTCACACTCTCACCTCTCTCTCACACTCTCACCTCTCTCTCACACTCTCACCTCTCTCTCACACTCTCACCTCTCTCTCTCTCACACTCTCACCTCTCTCTCTCACACTCTCACCTCTCTCTCACACTCTCACCTCTCTCTCACACTCTCACCTCTCTCTCACACTCTCACCTCTCTCTCACACTCTCACCTCTCTCTCACACTCTCACCTCTCTCTCACACTCTCACCTCTCTCTCACACTCTCACTCTCTCTCACACTCTCACCTCTCTCTCTCACACTCTCACCTCTCTCTCACACTCTCACCTCTCTCTCACACTCTCACCCTCTCTCTCACACTCTCACCTCTCTCTCACACTCTCACCTCTCTCTCACACTCTCACCTCTCTCTCACACTCTCACCTCTCTCTCACACTCTCACCTCTCTCTCTCACACTCTCACTTCACTCTCACACTCACCTCTCTCTCACACTCTCACCTCTCTCTCACACTCTCACCTCTCTCTCACACTCTCACTCTCTCTCTCACACTCTCACCTCTCTCTCACACTCTCACCCCTCTCTCACATTCTCACCTCTCTCTCACACTACCTCTCTCTCTCACACTCTCACCTCTCTCTCACACTCTCACCTCTCTCTCTCACACTCTCCTCTCTCTCACACTCTCACCTCTCTCTCACACTCTCACCTCTCTCTCTCACACTCTCACCCCTTTCTCACACTCTCCCTCTCTCTCCACACTCTCACCTCTCTCTCACACTCTCACCTCTCTCCTCTCACACTCTCCCCTCTCTCTCACACTCTCACCTCTCTCTCACACTCTCACCTCTCTCTCACACTCTCACCTCTCTCTCTCACACTCTCACCTCCTTCTCACAATCTCACCTCTCTCTCACCTCTCACCTCTCTCTCTCACACTCTCACCTCTCTCTCTCACACTCTCACCTCTCTCTCACACTCCCACTCTCTCTCACACTCTTTACCCCTCTCTCACACTCTACCTCTCTCTCACACTCTCACCTCCTCTCACACTCTCACCTCTCTCTCACATCTCACCTCTCTCTCACACTCTCACCTCTCTATCTCACACTCTCACTTCCGCCACCCTCTCTCCTCTCACTCTCACCTCTCTCTCACCTCTAACCTCTCTCTCTCCCACTCCCTCACCTCTCTCTCCACTCTCACTCCTCTCTCCACACTCTCACCTCCTCTCACACTCTCACCTCTCTCTCCACTCTCACCTCTCTCTCACCTCTCACTCTTCTCACACTCTCACCCCTCTCTACCTCGACTCACTCTCCCACCTCCCTCTCTCTCTCCACTCTCCCTCTCTCTCTCACACTCTCACCTCTCTCTCACACTTCACCTCTCTCGCTCTCACTCTCTCACCTCTCCACTCTCCTCTCTCTCTCCACACCTCTCTCTCTCACCCTCACCTCACTCTCTCCCTCCCCTCTCACCTCTCATCTCCTCCACCTCTCTCACCTCCTCCCTCCCTCACCTCTCACTCTCTCCTCTTCTATCACCCTCTCACTCTCTCCTCTCACCTCTCCACCTCTCTCTCTCACTCACCTCTCTCTCCCTCTCTCACCTCTCTACCTATATCCTCCCCTCTCTCCCTTCTCTCTCTCCCATCTCTCTCTCTCTACTTCTCTCTCTCCCTCCTACCTCTCTCCTCTCTCTCTCTCCCTCTCGCTCTCTCTCCCTCTCTCTCTCCTCTCTCCTCCCTCTCATCTCTCCCTCTCTCTCTCTCTCTCCTCTCTCTCTTCCCTCTCTCTCTCTCACCTCTCTCCCTCTCACTCTCTCCTCACTCTCACTCCCTTCCCCTCTCTCATCTCTTCTCATCTCCCTCTCTCTCTCTCTCTCTCTCTCTCCTCCCCACACACCTCTCCCTCTCTCTCCCTCTCCCTCATCCCCTCTCCCTCTCTCTCCCTCCCCTCCCATCTCTTCTCTCTCTCCCCTCTCCCTCCCTCCCTCTCTCCCTCCCTCTCTTCTCTCTACTCTCTCTCTCCCTTCTACTCTCTCCCTCTCTCTCTCCTCTCTCCCTCCTCTCTCTCCTCTCTCTCCTCTCCTCCCTTTTTTTTCCCCCCTTGGGGGTGCCTGTTGTGGTGGCCCGTTTGCTTTTGTTGTTTTTTTTCGCCCCTTTCTTATTTCTGACACTTTGGGCGTCTATCACCCACCTTGTGCTTCAACGTGACAGCCGTTCCACCCTGGTGCAGTATATTTCTACCGAGCATGACGCACCCCGTTTAGACTGGCCGGTACAGGCCTGACGTGCCTCCCCTCTGTAAGGAGTTGAGGAGCACCGGCAGGAGACGTCTGTTATACAGCTTCAGTTATTTTAGTTTGTGATCATATGAGGAACTTCTAGTTGGTGTGATAGTGTTTATGGAACCTGAGGGTAGAGACCTATATAGTGTTTTGTTTAAGTTAAACCTGGTATTTTGCATCATGGTATCCATAGACGTACTACGGTGTTAAAACACACATTCACATATTCAGATTTGTTTAGATTACCCCGCGAGGGGGCTAGTTTATTGGGCACCCCTGCATCCTGTACAAGGTGAAGCGCAGAAGCGTTTACACAGCGCCCAACAGGGAGGCAAATGGAGTTCATGCTTGCCTTCTCGACTCGTACGCAAGTGCCTGAAGGGCCATGGATTTTATCGGCAAGTTACAGTGACAGAAGGATGTGTGTGTTGAGGGGAGTATTCACGATACAAATCATCTGTTTGACAAAACGTGGCAGGTCCCTAACAGTGTCAGGGGTTGATACTCTTTGTAGCGGTGGTTGTCATCGCCGGTTATTGCGGCGTAGTGTGACACTTCGTGGGTGTCCAGTGTTCGTTAAATGGCTCTCGTTGCGCGGCGTGTATGCGAGATTTGAGAGAGAGAGAGAGAGAGAGAGAGAGAGAGAGAGAGAGTCTCTCTCTCTTAAATACTGCCAGATGCTTCTAAGTTAGTCTTGATTATCAACTCGCTTGGTCACCAGGAACGGCTCACAGAACGATAATTGAGGGAGAACCCACTAGTACATGCTAGCCATTCTGGGTACTCCTCGAGGTATTTAATACTACACGCAATTTTATGCTGGTGTAGTGTTAAAAGTATCATCGCCAGGTGACTCTCCCGGGAGTTGAGATGCAATTGTTGTACTTCTTTTGTGTCTTCATAATAATGAGTTTAGTTTAGTGTTGTAAGATACAGTAATGGTTTCAGCACGGTGTCGAGAGCTGGGTCCTAGATATAAAGCCATATGGTATATTATGTTATATTATCCATTTGGTATCGTTGTCAGTTGTCATGGATAAACGATGTTAATTTGTTTTAGTCAATAGTTATGGGTGTTGTCCCTGGATCTTCTTGCATCACTGTTGGTTAGCAATGAAGAGGTAAACGTCGACTTGTTTTTAATATATGTAATTTTGGGAGTTTGCGTGACGCCTCTTAGCGTACCAAGTTAGAATAACTGGTCCGTGTTAGGGGATTAATCTGATTGTTGATTACAGTTAATAAAAAGGTCAGCTGCATGACATTCTCGGGGTCGGCACGCGGTCTCTCGATTTCACACGAGATTTGCCGTGTACCAAGTTGATGGGGTGGAGGGGAATCGGCTTTTGTTGCACAAGAAAAACATAGAAGTTGTAAGATAATCGTCAGTCAGGGCGGTGGTGGTAAAAGGGAGGTCTTGCAGCTCAACAACAAAGGATGTTTCGCTTAAGTAACAGTGCTTGACGGAGCTCAAGTCGAGAGCTGTTATAGTAGGTCGGGTGTGTGTGTACTGAGGGGCTACCCAGGTGCTCTAACGGTCTTGGTCTCCCAGTACGAGGAAGGTCGGATGAGAAGCTTTTTAAATTAATAGGCTTAATTTCCTGAAGTTGAATACAGGTTATATTGAAGAAAATTTGTAAGAAGGTACTAAGAATGAGAAGTAAAGCAAGAGTCGCCAAGTTTATCATAGTATGAGTTGGTGAGGTGGTACCGTTACGGTGTCATTGGGAGGGTGAAGGGGGAGGTCACCGAGACCCACGAGATGGAGAGATACCGGGTGAAAGTGTGTGCGGAGGGTGGCAGGTGTCGCCAGACGGGTCACACCAGGCTGGGCTGCCACCACCCTAGCCCCCCCCACAACGCCAGGCTGGGCTGCCACCACCCTAGCCCCCCCCACAACGCCAGGCTGGGCTGCCACCACCCTAGCCCCCTCACAACGCCAGGCTGGGCTACCACCACCCTAGCCCCCCCACAACGCCAGGCTGGGCTTCCACCACCCTAGCCCCCCCACAACGCCAGGCTGGGCTGCCACCACCCTAGCCCCCCCACAACGCCATGCTGGGCTGCCACCACCCTAGCCCCCTCACAACGCCAGGCTGGGCTACCACCACCTCAGCCCCTCACAACGCCAGACTGGGCTACCACCACGCTAGCACCCCACAATGCCAGGCTGGACTAGGTCAGACTGAAGTTATCGAATTTGTCGGGTAAATGGCCATATATATATATTATAATATATATATATATATATATGATATATATATATATATATATATATATATATAATGTGTGTAGAGAGAGAGTTGACGTTTTTTATTTGGTTAGGTTAGGGTACGTGGGCTTTTAGTCACGTCGCCCATCATAATTAGTTAACCTGATTTGAGTTGTATATTGTTAGATTGGATCAAGTCGGCTTAGTTGATATTTATTACCTCAAGATTTGTTTGAGTATTTATTTATTTGTAATGTATACGGCGGTCGAGTGGATAAAGCATGTTCCTCTCGTCTTAAGGGTCGCTGGTTCGACCCCGGGCACACCCAATCCACCCAGCTGTAAATGAGTACTTAACTTTATAAATCAAGGAAGTGAAGGCGGTCTAGCGCAGTGCCAACCATGCAACATCCTTGTTTCTGAAAGCTTAGTGTGCTGTATTAACATAGTCCCTAACGAGCAGCCATGCCCAATGGCCTTACAAGTAGTAATGTACGGAGGCACAGCACAACAGTGTGACGTGACGCTAGAGGGGCCAGGTGGGGTGACAGTACATAAGCCTGGGAGGTACAAACAGAGATCGATAATCATAAATTGTGTTTGATGATTTACGGAAAAGAAAATATTGACACTGAATAAATGATATGAAGACGTTTGCCAAGGCTGTAGAGTAAAATTTTGGTGTGTAAGGTAAAGTGAAGGACGATTGTATCCTGTTGTTTAACTTCAGTGGAACTCGGCCTCAGTCATATTCATGTTGAACTTTATTTGGGGAAGGAATTTCCTGGTTGGGTCAAAAACTGGTTTTTGATTGTCGTGTGCTGGAGAGATCGCGTGGCTACCGTAAGGTCACATGATGGATGTAACGCGTGATGATGAATAATACTGCCCTCCTTTCATGCAGGCAGTTGTTCACGCAGGAGGATGTAGGTAAGTGTGTCCTAGGGGGGCGATGGTTGCTAGGGTACAGGTGCTGCTGCCCACAACACTGTCATATGGTAGGCAGCCTTACTCAGTGGACCTGTAGCTCACATCCCTAGCGAGCTACTTTGTTCTCAAGGGCGAGGAATCTCTCTACTTCGTATAGTTTTATCGTGTGCTTAGCTATGTGCGGATAGACGGTTTCAAGTATATATTATCCGTAAGAAAAGAATAGAGAATATTTTTTAAGGGAACTATTATAGGTGTGATGTAACAAGTTATCTCTCGATTTCAGCGGTTTTCCGTGGCGCAGTGACAACTTGTGATGTGTGGTTGTTAGCCATCATCACATGTAATGTGTGTGTGGCGGCTGGGCTGGTGTTGAGCCAGCACAATCATAACCGGTCTGGTAAGCAGCTGAGGGTGGTGGAGACACAGGTAGAGGGGCGTGCAAGAGGTGGTAAGAGAGTGGTACTAACAGTGAGACATTGGTGACTCTCCAGTAGATGATGGTAGGGATAGTCTGGCTGTTGTCACCGCCGACCAGGTGTGCGGGGGGTCCTTTTAGGTAGTAGTCAACAAGTGACAGGTGAAAGTACTACATGCAAAAGACGAACAGGTGGGATGTCCTGTCAGACCTGGCTGACGGGTCGGTATATTCTAGTATCTAATAGAACAAGTAAACTTGAAGTGGTACGGTGAAAACCATGAGTGGAAAAGGTTGATGAAAGGGGCGGGGCAGTGCAGCAGATATTTAGTGTCGTGGGGTGATTAGCGAAGACACTTGTAAAGGGAGGCGGAGTGGGATGAATGAGTCGCTAATGGTGCGATACTTTGTGAAAGGACGAAGGCGTAGATTCCAGGCTTATCAAAACACAATGAAAACGTGGGGGGACGGTGGAGAAAGGTTTTGAGAGAAGAAACTATGAAATAAACATGCGGAGAAAAATGTTAAAAGTTGATAAGCTCAAGGAAGAAATATATGACCATAAAAGTCACTTAGTTTGTGGGGAGGTGTACAGTGTTGGGCTGGAACACGTCACGCCAGACACGGGTGAGGATTGAGTGAAGGAGACCTGACAAGTGTGGAAGTATCGACTCGCACACCCTCACCAGGATCCTCACTTTTGTCGTACTGTCTTTATCAGCAAAAGCTGGGTGATACAGTTTTAGATTTGCGTTGAAGTTCTTTGTCTATCTTCTTTTGGCTGTGTGTCATTCCTCTTCACTGTCGTCCATATTCGTTACCGGTCCATAATATATTTGTCACTCGGGGATATTTCCCGTCAGAGTTTAATTTAGACCAACGTTCAGACACCAGATCAAAGTTAACGGTCAGGGATTGATTTTTTCTCTAGCTTTGACGTTCAGTTGTGGGTGACGGTGTCGCTCTATATTGTATAATTATGTACAGTATTATCACTTGTCCGGGCTGCTGTGCTTCAGAATAACACCACTTGTGAACATTCTTGCAGGGAAATGTTCACCGAGGGGTTGTTTTACCACGTGTGCGAAATAAGCCTACCTAGAAGGCTTACTTTTAGGATTATTTTGCAACTTAGGGGCTTATCCTGGAGAAACTGAGACTTCCCCCCTCCCCTTCCTGTACAGTGTACACAGTCATTTCCTGTTTTGTTTTAAAGTTTTCTTTCTCCTACGCATCTTAAACTTCCTCTGAACTCTTCCTGCTTTTCATTTCATCCTAGTTTCTTCCGCTTTATGTTTTTGCTCTTAGCAACTTTCCTGTTGCTCCTCGATAACAATTTTCATTTTATAAGGTTTTCATATTCCATCTCCATTTTCATCCTCCCACACCCTCTCCCCCCTCCTTCCTATTCCCCCCCCCCCCCCCACACACACACACACAGCACTCGTGTACAGGAGCGTTGACATGGTCGGCTATCCTCAAGTTACGGTTGACGTCCGTGTCGAGGAGGAGAGGGTGGAGGAGGCGAGACGGAGCTTGTTAATTGGACACCATTCTGGGATTATTTCTTCCCTTCAATCGTCTCACGGGTTACGGCTCATATCCTCCCCCCACCACGCGCACGGCTCGTATCCTCCCCCCACCACGCGCACGGCTCGTATCCTCCCCCCACCACGCGCACGGCTCGTATCCTCCCCCCACCACGCGCACGGCTCGTATCCTCCCCCCACCACGCGCACGGCTCGTATCCTCCCCCCACCACGCGCACGGCTCGTATCCTCCCCCCACCACGCGCACGGCTCGTATCCTCCCCCCACCACGCGCACGGCTCGTATCCTCCCCCCACCACGCGCACGGCTCGTATCCTCCCCCCACCACGCGCACGGCTCGTATCCTCCCCCCACCACGCGCACGGCTCGTATCCTCCCCCCACCACGCGCACGGCTCGTATCCTCCCCCCACCACGCGCACGGCTCGTATCCTCCCCCCACCACGCGCACGGCTCGTATCCTCCCCCCACCACGCGCACGGCTCGTATCCTCCCCCCACCACGCGCACGGCTCGTATCCTCCCCCCACCACGCGCACGGCTCGTATCCTCCCCCCACCACGCGCACGGCTCGTATCCTCCCCCCACCACGCGCACGGCTCGTATCCTCCCCCCACCACGCGCACGGCTCGTATCCTCCCCCCACCACGCGCACGGCTCGTATCCTCCCCCCACCACGCGCACGGCTCGTATCCTCCCCCCACCACGCGCACGGCTCGTATCCTCCCCCCACCACGCGCACGGCTCGTATCCTCCCCCCACCACAGCGCACGGCTCGTATCCTCCCCCCACCACGGGGCACGGCTCGTATCCTCCCCCCACCACACGCACGGCTCGTATCCTCCCCCCACCACGCGCACGGCTCGTATCCTCCCCCCACCACGCGCACGGCTCGTATCCTCCCCCCACCACGCGCACGGCTCGTATCCTCCCCCCACCACACGCGCACGGCTCGTATCCTCCCCCCACCACGCGCACGGCTCGTATCCTCCCCCCACCACGACGCACGGCTCGTATCCTCCCCCCACCACAGCGCACGGCTCGTATCCTCCCCCCACCACGCGCACGGCTCGTATCCTCCCCCCACCACGCGCACGGCTCGTATCCTCCCCCCACCACGCGCACGGCTCGTATCCTCCCCCCACCACGCGCACGGCTCGTATCCTCCCCCCACCACGCGCACGGCTCGTATCCTCCCCCCACCACGCGCACGGCTCGTATCCTCCCCCCACCACGCGCACGGCTCGTATCCTCCCCCCACCACGCGCACGGCTCGTATCCTCCCCCCACCACGCGCACGGCTCGTATCCTCCCCCCACCACGCGCACGGCTCGTATCCTCCCCCCACCACGCGCACGGCTCGTATCCTCCCCCCACCACGCGCACGGCTCGTATCCTCCCCCCACCACGCGCACGGCTCGTATCCTCCCCCCACCACGCGCACGGCTCGTATCCTCCCCCCACCACGCGCACGGCTCGTATCCTCCCCCCACCACGCGCACGGCTCGTATCCTCCCCCCACCACGCGCACGGCTCGTATCCTCCCCCCACCACGCGCACGGCTCGTATCCTCCCCCCACCACGCGCACGGCTCGTATCCTCCCCCCACCACGCGCACGGCTCGTATCCTCCCCCCACCACGCGCACGGCTCGTATCCTCCCCCCACCACGCGCACGGCTCGTATCCTCCCCCACCACGCGCACGGCTCGTATCCTCCCCCACCCCGCGCACGGCTCGTATCCTCCCCCCACCACGCGCACGGCTCGTATCCTCCCCCCACCACGCGCACGGCTCGTATCCTCCCCCCACCACGCGCACGGCTCGTATCCTCCCCCCACCACGCGCACGGCTCGTATCCTCCCCCCACCACGCGCACGGCTCGTATCCTCCCCCCACCACGCGCACGGCTCGTATCCTCCCCCCACCACGCGCACGGCTCGTATCCTCCCCCCACCACGCGCACGGCTCGTATCCTCCCCCCACCACGCGCACGGCTCGTATCCTCCCCCCACCACGCGCACGGCTCGTATCCTCCCCCCACCACGCGCACGGCTCGTATCCTCCCCCCACCACGCGCACGGCTCGTATCCTCCCCCCACCACGCGCACGGCTCGTATCCTCCCCCCACCACGCGCACGGCTCGTATCCTCCCCCCACCACGCGCACGGCTCGTATCCTCCCCCCACCACACGCACGGCTCGTATCCTCCCCCCACCACGCGCACGGCTCGTATCCTCCCCCCACCACGCGCACGGCTCGTATCCTCCCCCCACCACACGCACGGCTCGTATCCTCCCCCCACCACACGCACGGCTCGTATCCTCCCCCCACCACACGCACGGCTCGTATCCTCCCCCCACCACACGCACGGCTCGTATCCTCCCCCCACCACACGCACGGCTCGTATCCTCCCCCCACCACACGCACGGCTCGTATCCTCCCCCCACCACACGCACGGCTCGTATCCTCCCCCCACCACACGCACGGCTCGTATCCTCCCCCCACCACACGCACGGCTCGTATCCTCCCCCCACCACACGCACGGCTCGTATCCTCCCCCCACCACACGCACGGCTCGTATCCTCCCCCCACCACACGCACGGCTCGTATCCTCCCCCCACCACACGCACGGCTCGTATCCTCCCCCCACCACACGCACGGCTCGTATCCTCCCCCCACCACACGCACGGCTCGTATCCTCCCCCCACCACACGCACGGCTCGTATCCTCCCCCCACCACACGCACGGCTCGTATCCTCCCCCCACCACACGCACGGCTCGTATCCTCCCCCCACCACACGCACGGCTCGTATCCTCCCCCCACCACACGCACGGCTCGTATCCTCCCCCCACCACACGCACGGCTCGTATCCTCCCCCCACCACACGCACGGCTCGTATCCTCCCCCCACCACACGCACGGCTCGTATCCTCCCCCCACCACACGCACGGCTCGTATCCTCCCCCCCACCACACGCACGGCTCGTATCCTCCCCCCACCACACGCACGGCTCGTATCCTCCCCCCACCACACGCACGGCTCGTATCCTCCCCCCCACCACACGCACGGCTCGTATCCTCCCCCCACCACACGCACGGCTCGTATCCTCCCCCCACCACACGCACGGCTCGTATCCTCCCCCCACCACACGCACGGCTCGTATCCTCCCCCCCCGCACGGCTCGTATCCTCCCCCCACCACACGCACGGCTCGTATCCTCCCCCCACCACACGCACGGCTCGTATCCTCCCCCCACCACACGCACGGCTCGTATCCTCCCCCCACCACACGCACGGCTCGTATCCTCCCCCCACGCACGGCTCGTATCCTCCCCCCACCACACGCACGGCTCGTATCCTCCCCCCACCACACGCACGGCTCGTATCCTCCCCCCCCCCACCACACGCACGGCTCGTATCCTCCCCCCCACCACACGCACGGCTCGTATCCTCCCCCCACCACACGCACGGCTCGTATCCTCACCACACGCACGGCTCGTATCCTCCCCCCCCACCACACGCACGGCTCGTATCCTCCCCCCCCACCACACGCACGGCTCGTATCCTCCCCCCCACCACACGCACGGCTCGTATCCTCCCCCCCCACCACACGCACGGCTCGTATCCTCCCCCCCACCACACGCACGGCTCGTATCCTCCCCCCCACCACACGCACGGCTCGTATCCTCCCCCCCCCACCACACGCACGGCTCGTATCCTCCCCCCCCCACCACACGCACGGCTCGTATCCTCCCCCCCCACCACACGCACGGCTCGTATCCTCACCCCCACCACACGCACGGCTCGTATCCTCCCCCCCCACCACACGCACGGCTCGTATCCTCCCCCCCCCACCACACGCACGGCTCGTATCCTCCCCCCCCCCACCACACGCACGGCTCGTATCCTCCCCCCCCCCACCACACGCACGGCTCGTATCCTCCCCCCCCCCACCACACGCACGGCTCGTATCCTCCCCCCCCCCACCACACGCACGGCTCGTATCCTCCCCCCCCCACCACACGCACGGCTCGTATCCTCCCCCCCCCACCACACGCACGGCTCGTATCCTCCCCCCCCACCACACGCACGGCTCGTATCCTCCCCCCTCCACACGCACGGCTCGTATCCTCCCCCCCCCACCACACGCACGGCTCGTATCCTCCCCCCCCCACCACACGCACGGCTCGTATCCTCCCCCCCCCACCACACGCACGGCTCGTATCCTCCCCCCCCCCACCACACGCACGGCTCGTATCCTCCCCCCCCCCACCACACGCACGGCTCGTATCCTCCCCCCCCCACCACACGCACGGCTCGTATCCTCCCCCCCCCCACCACACGCACGGCTCGTATCCTCCCCCCCCCCCACCACACGCACGGCTCGTATCCTCCCCCCCCCCCACCACACGCACGGCTCGTATCCTCCCCCCCCCCCCCCACACGCACGGCTCGTATCCCCCCCCCCCCACACGCACGGCTCGTATCCTCCCCCCCCCCACCACACGCACGGCTCGTATCCTCCCCCCCCCCACCACACGCACGGCTCGTATCCTCCCCCCCCCCACCACACGCACGGCTCGTATCCTCCCCCCCCCCCACCACACGCACGGCTCGTATCCTCCTCCCCCCCACCACCACACGCACGGCTCATATCCTCCTCCCCCCCCCACCACACGCCCGGCGCGTATCCTACTCCACCCCCCACCACACGCACGGCTCATATCCTCCTCCTCCCCACCACCACACGCACGGCTCATATCCTCCTCCCCCCCACCACCACACGCACGGCTCATATCCTCCTCCCCCCCACCACCACACGCACGGCTCATATCCTCCTCCTCCCCCCACCACACGCACGGCTCGCATCCTCCTCCTCCCCCCCCACACGCACGGCTCGCATCCTCCTCCTCCCCCCACCACACGCACGGCTCGCATCCTCCTCCTCCCCCCACCACACGCACGGCTCGCATCCTCCTCCTCCCCCCACCACACGCACGGCTCGCATCCTCCTCCTCCCCCCACCACACGCACGGCTCGCATCCTCCTCCTCCCCCCACCACACGCACGGCTCGCATCCTCCTCCTCCCCCCACCACACGCACGGCTCATATCCTCCTCCTCCCCCCACCACACGCACGGCTCATATCCTCCTCCTCCCCCCACCACACGCACGGCTCGCATCCTCCTCCTCCCCCACCACACGCACGGCTCATATCCTCCTCCTCCCCCCACCACACGCACGGCTCATATCCTCCTCCTCCCCCCACCACACGCACGGCTCATATCCTCCTCCTCCCCCCACCACACGCACGGCTCGCATCCTCCTCCTCCCCCCCACCACACGCACGGCTCGCATCCTCCTCCTCCCCCCCCCACCACACGCACGGCTCATATCCTCCTCCCCCCCACCACCACACGCACGGCTCATATCCTCCTCCCCCCCCCCACCACACGCACGGCTCGCATCCTCCCCCCCCCCCCCCCACACACACACACGCGCGCTTAATGAATGCCTCCCCCCACGCACGCGCGCTTAATAAATGCCTCCACCCCCCTACACGCACGCACAATGAATGCCTCCACCCCCCTACACGCACGCACAATGAATGCCTCCACCCCCCTACACGCACGCACAATGAATGCCTCCCCCCCCCCCACACACACACACACACACACTGGGAGGTGGGGGAATGTGTTGTGGAAGGATTGGAGACGGAGATGACGTGTGGGGAGGGATTGAGGGGGTGTGGTGGTGCATGGAAGAGTGGGTGTGGTGGTGCATGGAAGAGTGGGTGTGGTGGTGTATGGAAGAGTGGGTGTGGTGTGGGTATTGGAAGAGTGGGTGTGATGGTGTGGTGGTGTATGGAAGAGTGGGTGTGGTGGTGTATGGAAGAGTGGTGGTGGTGGTGTGTGGAAGAGTGGGTGTGGTGGTGGTGGTGTGTGGAAGGGTGGTGGTGGTGGTGTGTGGAAGAGTGGGTGTGGTGGTGTATGGAAGAGTGGGTGTGGTGGTGTATGGAAGAGTGGGTGTGGTGGTGGTATGGAAGAGTGGGTGTGGTGGTGGTATGGAAGAGTGGGTGTGGTGGTGGTATGGAAGAGTGGGTGTGGTGGGGGTATGGAAGAGTGGGTGTGGTGGGGGTATGGAAGAGTGGGTGTGGTGGGGGTATGGAAGAGTGGGTGTGGTGGTGGTGTATGGAAGAGTGGGTGTGGTGGTGGTGTATGGAAGAGTGGGTGTGGTGGTGGTGTATGGAAGAGTGGGTGTGGTGGTGGTGTATGGAAGAGTGGGTGTGGTGGTGGTGGTGTGTGGAAGAGTGGGTGTGGTGGTGGTGGTGTGTGGAAGAGTGGGTGTGGTGGTGGTGGTGTGTGGAAGAGTGGGTGTGGTGGTGGTGGTGTGTGGAAGAGTGGGTGTGGTGGTGGTGGTGTGTGGAAGAGTGGGTGTGGTGGTGGTGGTGTGTGGAAGAGTGGGTGTGGTGGTGGTGGTGGTGTGTGGAAGAGTGGGTGTGGTGGTGTGTGGAAGAGTGGGTGTGGTGGTGTGTGGAAGAGTGGGTGTGGTGGTGTGTGGAAGAGTGGGTGTGGTGGTGTGTGGAAGAGTGGGTGTGGTGGTGTGTGGAAGAGTGGGTGTGGTGGTGTGTGGAAGAGTGGGTGTGGTGGTGTGTGGAAGAGTGGGTGTGGTGGTGTGTGGAAGAGTGGGTGTGGTGGTGTGTGGAAGAGTGGGTGTGGTGGTGTGTGGAAGAGTGGGTGTGGTGGTGTGTGGAAGAGTGGGTGTGGTGGTGTGTGGAAGAGTGGGTGTGGTGGCGTGTGGAAGAGTGGGTGTGGTGGTGTGTGGAAGAGTGGGTGCGGTGGCGGGGGCGTGTGGAAGAGTGGGTGTGGTGGCGTGTGGAAGAGTGGGTGTGGTGGCGTATGGAAGAGTGGGTGTGGTGGCGTATGGAAGAGTGGGTGTGGTGGCGTATGGAAGAGTGGTGGTGGTGGCGTATGGAAAGAGTGGTGGTGGTGGCGTATGGAAGAGTGGGTGTGGTGGTGGTGGTGTATGGAAGAGTGGTGGTGTGGGTGGTGGTGGTGTATGGAAGAGTGGTGGTGTGGGTGGTGTGTGGAAAAGTGGAAGAATGGGTGTGGTGGTGTGTGGAAGAGTGGGTGTGGTGGTGTATGGAAGAGTGGGTGTAGTGGGGGTATTGGAAGAGGTTGGAGTGGGCGAGGAGGGGCGTGGCGTGGTGGATGACTCGCCAGTGTCTAGTTGCTCCTACTAGACGGTTGAATTATCTTCTCTTGAGCCACCTTAACGGGATACACAACTACCTCTCTCTTGGTGGGTGTTTTGTACTCCCACCCCTCTTCCTCTCTTTCTTTTTGCTTCTGCCTCTTTCTTCTCCACTCCATTTTTATCTTCTGTTCCTCATTGTGTCTTCTCTATTGTCTTCTTCGCAATTACATTCTTCCATTTTATTTCCGTCTTCCTTATTCTTTGTTTATCTCCTATTTTGTCACTTTTCTTTAATTTCGTCCTCGCATATATTCGTTTGTTTTTCTCAGCTTTCCTCTTCTTGCTCTTCGTCTTTCCGTCGTTTCCGATTTTCTCTACTTCCTTTCTCTCTACTTTGTTTTCTTCCTAACTTTTTTCTCCTTCCTGTTTTCTCGTCTCCCTCCTTTCTCCTTTTTATTTCTTCTTCTTTTTCTTCTCCCTCCTTCTTCTTCCTCTTTACTTCTCCCTTAGCTTTTTTTCTTCTAGCTCCTTTTTTTCATATCACTCTTTTCTCCTCCTTTTTTCCCCCTCCCTCTTCATTCTTCCTTTTCCTCCTCCTCCCTCTTCTTTCCTCCTCCTCCTCCCTCTTTACTATACAGCCACATGTACAGTATCATGGTCGCTTCCGAGGATGACGTGAACCAGGGCGGGGATACACCTTGGAGTGTACACAGTTCCCCCACACTGTTGACTACCACCAGGGGACCACAGTTTTTTCTTTATGTTTAGCTCGCCGAGAGAGTCGTCGTGGCTGGCGTAAATAAGTATGAAGTGTGTGATTAATGACTCGTGATCACCTGTTGGGGAAAAAGGGGACACATGATGAAGCACGTGTTCCCGCGGGCGAGCGTTCATTGTTCTCACATTTATTATTGTAATTTTTTTTATCCCAGTTATTGAGCTTCTGGCCAAAAGTTTTTTTCTTCTATTCCGTCGACTTCAGTCTCTCCTTCCCCTCTTTACTGTTCTACCTCTTACCTTCACTTCTCAATTCCTCTTACCCTTCTTTCCTTGCTCCTCTTCCTCCTCCATCTACATCCCTGCTCCTCTTCCTCCACTCATCATATTCTTGCTTTACTGCACCTCTCCCGCTCATCTCCGTCAGAGCACGACAGTGTGGTCACTGTCGACACAGTAAGCTCCTTGTCACTGCCGAAGGATCTCTGCGGCGGTTAAGTGGACAAACTACATTATTGACATACCTAGACTTGGCTGCGGCTTTATAGTGTCTCTGTACTCGTGTTGACCCTTTAAAAGACTTCCAACCAATTAGATTGTTTGTTACCAGTTCAACCAATTGTAAATCAACTTTGCCTTAGGCTAGATAAACAATCGTGTTTTGTGCTAAGTAAACAATAAACTTTACCTAATAACTTGTTCGCTTCTGTTTAAGACGTTCATGTCTCGTGTGTTTGTGGGTGAGGTAGAGATTTACAGTAATCTTGGGGGACTGAAATTTTGAGGACTTGTTTATATATATATATATATATACTAAACACAATACTGCCCCGCCTGTATGTTTGTTTGTTCAGCTAAACACACAATTCCCTGATCACTGTTAGTCGTACCCGCCATTACTTGAGCCATGAAGATAAGGGGATTATGCTTTTAACATTTATTGACTCGTTTTTCCTTTGTATTCAGATTATTTTGATTGATTTATTGGTCTTCTGACATGATTTATAACAAGGGCCAGCGTCACTCTGTATAAGCCAGCCACTTATGATAAATGTTGGTGAATTTTGGTGGCTGCTGTAGGCTACCTCTGGGTTAGTGTAACAGTGAACAGAAATAAAGTAACAGGAAAAAGTCACAATTTTGGCTCGGGGGGGGGGGGGGGGGAGAAGTCACGGGAAAAAAGTCAATTGAAGTAATAAAATAGGTAAGGTTTGGTTATTTTAGGTTTATTGCTGTAACTTTTTTTCTGGATTCAGTGTAACACGTAACACCCGAACATGTAGCTCTGGAGGAACACGGTTAAAAAAAATGCTGTAGCAGTAGACTGAAATAAATAAATAAATGGGGAAACAAATGAGTGACGATGCATAAGGGAAATATGAAAAGGAAACAAACAACAATTCTACGAGAGTGAATGAGTTAAGAATTATAACTTTATTCAAGAACCCTCGGTACAGGTACGATTAGGAAAAGTAAATAAGCAATGTATGTATGTATGTACAGTATATGTAGAGAAGGAAGAAAAGCACAATAGAGGGGTGAAGTATGAGCCTGGCAGCCATTAGTGGTGTGGCCGGGTGGTGGGGGCGGCACTCCTCGCTATAGTACTTGTTGTCGAAGTAGTCAGGGGGCTGGTGTGATATTGTGGCGGCCAGGTGACGGCAGCAGCCCAGGGTGACCGATTGCGGGTGTTGGGGGGGGTTTAATGCGCGTCTTGGGAGTATTGGAGAGGCCAGAAAAAGTGCGTGACTGGGATTGTTGTGTGAGAGGGGGTGGTGGTGATAGTCGGTTAATGGTACAGTACACATCAGCGGGAGAGGAGCAGCGGGAGGGACTTAACGTGTTGCTGTAGTGGCGGGGTCGAGTATGCGGCAGAGGGGGACGGTGCAGGGGAGAGAGGGGGGGGGGGACAAAACAAGGCTAAGTTGAAAGGTCTGGCGAGGGAAGAGTGGAAATAAGCGAGGTGGAAGGGGGTTTGACAGGGAGGGAGGGAGGGAAGGAAGGGAGAGAGTGGGGTGCGGTATATGACCAAGAAAGAATTTAGAGGAGAGGGAGAGGGGAAAGTTTGTCTGTAAGGGTAACAAGGAGAGGGGGAGAAACTGACTGGCGGTGGTGAGGGTATCCTTGAGACTGAGGGGAGGTTCAAGACGCGACGGCCAGAGAGGACCATTGAATGCTCTTGATCCCACTGGAGGAGAAAACAAGTGGAACCATTATTGCCCTGGTCAGTGTTCGTCTCTCTCTCTCTCTCAGTATGACGGCTGACTCGACTATGTTCGTCTTGGTAGGAGTGTGTGATGCATACCTTGTGGATCTCACTCGTGACTTAAACAGTAACCACTAACCAAGTGAGGGAGAGAGATCCCCATGCTGTTTAAGTAAAAAAAAAAAGTGGGGAGAGGAGGGAAGGCGAAGGTATGCGAGGGTGAGCATCAAATTAGGGTTGATGCAAGGGCCGACTATCCATCATGCAGTCTGCTAAGTGGTGGGGGAGCACCCAGGGTATAGTACGTCGTATAGGCGGTGCGGGGGGAGGAGGAGGAGGAGAGGAAGACCACTAAAAGGGGGAGGGGGGAAGGTGGGTGAAATCAGATAAGGTTTACAGAGTTTGGGGTAAATGGGAGTCGGCAGAAAATAGTGTATAGATCGAGGAGTCAGGAGGTAAGACATGGGTGTGGCTTTCGTCGGTAAAGGGTTGGGGAGAGGTGAGAGCCAACTTGACTTATCTCACTCATCCCGATAAGAATTGAAGAGGTGAGGGGAGACTGGGGAATGTGGCTCAGGAAGTGGAGGACCATTGAGTGACTTGGGAGGTCAGTGAGCCATACTGCCAACGAGGGTAAGGTTGTAGTTAAGGCTAGAAGTGATGGGTGGGGTAGAGGGTTATATTAGAGGGGACAGGAACAATAATCGGGGACCTAATTTCGATGACTTGTCATGGTCGGGATAAACGGGGAAAGAAGGGTTTGCTTTAGAGGGAAGGAAAGGAGAATGGAGCTTATGTAGGAGGGCAGGGACGGAGAGAGGAAAGAAGGGACAGGATGTTTGAGAGGGTGAGCTTTGGAAGAGGAAACCTAGGGAACCCTTCCCCGTAAACAACGGAATATAATAGTGGGCGTATCCACTCGAACAAGAAAATATTACAAACGCTGAAAAATTCAGTGGATTCCCAAGAGAAGCGATTATATACCAACTGAAATGCAAAATCTTAAGCCACCAGACTCCCGTTATTCTTAAAAGGTTCCTTCTGTTTACCTACGGAGAGTCAACAAATTGGAAGTCCAGCTCCAGAAAATGACAGAATCAAACATACAACAGAAGTACCTGGGAGAGGAAGAGTAGTTTGTTAGACGTTGATAAAACTTCGACATGGGAAATAGTGAGTAAAGTGATTTTCAGTAACTAAAGGAAAGAATGAAGAATTGAGTTGAAGAAGGAAGGAGAGGAGGACCCAACAGGGCGAGGGTTGAATTATTGGTTAAGGAGTGGTTATGGTGGCGAGTGTGAGAGAGAGTATTCAAGGTGGAGGAGGTGGTGAGCTTGGGAGGTCGTCAAGGAGGTGAGGTGGCGGCGGCGAGCATGTGGAAGTCGAGGACCACCCGTGAACAATGGTTGGGGTAGGAGGAACAAGAAAGGGAGTCAAGAGGAGAGGACTAGCAGATGGATCAGTGGGGGGAAGGGATGAGACTCGAGGAAGGACGGGATTAGCATGAGTGGCTTCAGTGTTGATGGCGGGTGTCACCACAACACCGACACCGTGTGCTGAATACAGTACTTGCTCTTCATCTTTAAGTAACACCTTTCAATTATCAACCTAGTGTTTACATGTTTTGTTTTTGTTGTTGTTGCTATGTAATATTGTCATGATCAATGTTGTGCACATGTGTAATGCTGCCCAAAGGTTTCGGGTATACAGTTATAGTATTTTCACATCCCCAAATCAGGTGAAACACTTCAGTTTAGACAATAAGATGTTATAAACAGCGTCCAACAATTTCTTGGCGATGCCATTTGGGGGAAGGCAGGAGCTTGCCAGTTTCATTTATAATAAAAATAGATACTTGTATATTTTATTACAGGAGAGCAATAGTAATGCAATAATCCAAATTAAACAGTTTTATTAAATGTTATTCATATTTTTTTTTTTTTTCTTTTCATAACATCTGTGTGCGCGCGTGTTAGGGACCAGGTGCCTCATTGCCTCCAACTTGTGTATACAGTATAATGACTAGATTTGAGCATGGGAAGAATTATAAGCGTTATTCGGAGGGATTGCTAAAGTGGAAGAGTTGGTAGCGTGGCTGAGCTGGTGTAATATTAATCAGTTATGAAAGGCAATACAATTATAGATGTTAATAATTATGGTCTGAAAACATAGGCAGCTAGGTGACATTTATTATGAAGTAGGATGAAGTCTGGTGAATAAATATAACTCATCAAAACACAATGATCATATATAGAATGGACACAAATTATTTTACCCAAGTCATTTAACTAAGCACAAGCAACAAGGGGGCACTGCCATCTATTGATTCTTACACAGGACTGCCGACACTAACAATTAGAGACACTGACAGGTTCCTGGCTTAAACTGCCGTTAGGCCAGGGCTGCTGCCGTGGAACACTGCCCTTGGCCTCTGCCATGCCTCTGGGCCTCTCCCTGCAGACGGCTGCCGTGGCGGTATTTATTCAGATTTTCAGGGACACCTAACCTCGTGTTATATTAAAAGTCCATACCTTTCTCTTCACCTGATAGACTTGTCACCTCAGGCCAACGCTAATAATATATATATATATATATATATATATATATATATATATATATATATATATATATATATATATATATATATATATAAATATAAATAAAATGCTGCTGACACCACGTAAGAGGCACGGGCAGTTTCCCAATGAGGTTCACGGCGCCATCAGCTCGATGAACAGGCTTTGTGTGATATATATATATATATATATATATATATATATATATATATATTTATTTATTTATATATATACTGTATATATATATATTTATATATATACATATAAATATATATATATATAAATATATATATATCTAAATATATATAAATATATAAATATATATATATATATATATATATATATTAATATATATATATAGGCTATATATATATATATATATATATATATATATATATATATATATATATATATATATATATATATAATGCTTCTATTTATGACTTGTTCATTGATGAGAACTTGGTGTATATAACTAATATAATTACGGCTATTACATGTGTTAATCGGGTGAATACCATATTGATTTCAATTTTTTTTAAGAAATTATAAATTTGACTTACAACTGGGCTGAAGTTATTCTCGCTGCCCCTTAAGTCCACATTATTGTTCACGCTTACCTGCTGTGGTGTCACGCATTGTGGCCTATTTTTTCTCCTCTTTCTAACGCTATGAATACGAAAATTGAGCTACAAAAACACCCTTTCAAACTTTTCAACTATTATGTGAATAGTACCTATACTGTACTGTATAAACCTACAATAACGCTGATAAAAGTGGGACTGTAGGTAAATTTTAATATTGTCTGGTGAAGTCGTATACATACTGGCCCAAGTAAAGGTGTCTTGGAAAGGTGATGTTAATATCATTGTGGGAGTACCATCATCATATTGACTCCTCTGAGTTGTTAGGGTGTGAAGACGAGTACACAAGGCGTGTTGGTGGGTCTCACTACTCTTGTTTACAGTCACTCACTGATGTCCGCGGCGTTGCCCAACAGCAGATATTAATTTCACTTGCTCAGTCATGTTTGTGCGACCAAAAGTGAAGTTTATGCCTTCAGTAAAATGGTTTTATGAACCATAATGCGGTCAGTTTTAATTATAAACGGAATTGAACTAATACAAAGTTGTTCTTCTATAACAGGCTTGTGGGAGTAAATCTAAAAGTTTGTCTAATATTAAACTTAAATATGTAATGATGACAGGCTTGTGTGTGTTGCTGGTCCGAGCACACATCCCTTAGTTTGTGTGCTTTGATCCTGTGCCAGGGTTATTTGTACAGTTAATTTATTTATTATTTGGTTTTAATATTTAGTCCAGCGTTCAGCGAGTTAGTGTTTCAATTAATCGGTCGTTTAGTTACTCAGTTAGATCTTAACATGGAAAGTATTGTCATTAAGCTACCCAAGGCTCGAGGGAAAGTAAATTTAATTATATCTTTCTTTATTCGGCAAATTTATAGATAGGTGCATATGGTTATGTAGTGCTGTAGGTCCTCTGACGGAGATAGACCAAGTGTCTCACGTCCGTTGTTACAATAGCTAGAGAAAGAACGAGCCTTGTTGTTGCTGGCAGTGTGCGGCAACCAGGGCAGTTAAGTTGATTATTACAGTTGCTAACGTTGGTGTTTTGATGGTTCGTGCGCGATGGAGGTGTTGGTTGGCCTGGGAGGGGAGTGAACATGTGATGGAGCCGGGGTGAACGTGTGGGCGTGAACGTGACTTGAGTGCGGTGTGTCCGTGATGAAAAGGATGATAGTGCGGGCGTGAACATGAGAGCTCGCCTTGGGCGTGAACGTGCGAGATAGCGAACCTTGGGCGTGAACGTGCGAGATAGCGAACCTTGGGCGTGAACGTGCGAGATAGCGAACCTTGGGCGTGAACGTGCGAGATAGCGAACCTTGGGCGTGAACGTGCGAGATAGCGAACCTTGGGCGTGAACGAGAGAGAGCGCGCGCGCGCCTTGGGCTTGAACGTGAGAGAGCCCCTTGGGTGTGAACGTGAGGGGAGAGCCTTGGGCGTGAACGTGAGGGAATGTCACAACATAAACAGTGTTGTGGCGGGAAGGGCGAGGGAGTGAGGGTCATAGTTTCAGTAATTTGAACCCCGGTAGACGTAGGTCCAGGGCACGGCTGTTTAGGCCAGTTAGGGTTAATAACTACATGCTATTTATCTCATCACGTCGTAGACCAGACTGCCAGACCGTGCGTGTCCCTTGATTGGCTCTTGACCACAGCCAGGCGCAGTGTGAGTGTGGGTGCTTTCAGGTTGGGTCGGCTTGCACCAGTTATATTGTAACCGTACACAATCAGAAGCAGTAATTGCTACACCCCCCCCCCCCTTACTAGCCGGAGCCACGGCAAGTAAAGGCCTAGCGATTGGACAAGCCCCCTCCCCTCCCTCCTGTCTAAACGTTGCTGGGTAGTTTTTGGAACTCGTGGGTGGCGATGTTGCTTTGTGTCAATCACCCTTCACCGACTGGCTACGGGGGGGGGGGGGGGTTGGGTTAGCAATTACTGCTTCTGACTACGTTCTCCAGTAATCTCAGGTTGATGAAATGACCATTAATCATTTTATCAATTTTATATTGTTTCTTTTCTGACTGATTTTTATTTACTATAGTTTATGTGTGTGTGTGTGTGGCCACGAGAGATCAGGTGTTAATTAATCGTGAAGTTGTCAGTTATGTAATCACATGTTGTCCTAACTGATGTATGGCGTACTACTATTTAGGGTAGTTTTAGGGTTGTTGGCCCAGTTAGACGTAAGGTGGCTGTCATAATTAAGAGTGTGCCTATTTTCTGATCGGCTGTTGAACAGTTAGAATGCAGACGAAGGCCAGTAAGGGGAGGCGTACTTGTGACGTGGACGTGATGCTGAGCAGTTTAATGGGCGTCACGTGACAAACACATGGCTGACTCGACCTGCTGTATATTGCTACCAGCTGGGGAATGTGGGAGGGGGAGATACTGCGGCGGCGCTCCTGCAGGGTAAGGATCTCTCCTGGCGGGGGGGGGGGGGGGGTTCTTAACGTACACTGGAGAATGCTGAACTAATAATGTGCTATAATGGTTTGGGAAGGTATGGACTAGTTGGGTGGTGGGGAAGTGTCCTGTACCTCATCTTAATGTTATGATGAATGACAAAAAGAAAAAAAAATATTAAAATTTTATAAATATTTCGAACTCGATAGTGTATTTACAAAAGGAGGACTCGGATGGAGAATTCACGCGATGAACTCAAGGTCATGGTATGGTATCACCTCCTGCTTGGTCACACATCTTCCCGCTTTTCAAAACCAAGCGATGTGTTGACGGCAGTGATAATTCAGTGTCTCGGCTACCACCAGCTTATAACACACCCCCTCAGGATGATAGCCTTCCTACAGGTACACCATCAGGACAAATACTACCACCACCAGTTTACATAGTCACAACCGTCCCTCCCTCCCCCACATCACAACCACCCTTCCCTCACGTCATGACCACCCTTCCCTCACGTCATGACCACCCTTCCCTCACGTCATGACCACCCCTCCCTCACGTCATGACCACCCCTCCACGTCCAACCCTTAATCTCTATCTCCTCTCCATTCTTACAGCCATACTCCTCCCTCGTTTACTCCCCACCACCTCACCACCATTTCCTCCTTCACCAAGAGCAGGCTGGTGGGTCTGGGGTGTGTCAGCAGCAGAACTGGGTGTTAGGGGGCTGGGAGGAAGGTGTTGGGAGCAAAGCCAGATATGGTGCGAGGCAGCGTCATGATGCACTGCTCACTGCGTCATGATGCCACCCCCCCTCTCCCAACGAGTATCAGTCGCCCGCCACACCCATACCGTCATCACTGACCCACCACAGTGAGCGGTGTCGTAGCTACACGCAGCCCGTGACCATCTTCAAGTGTTTTCCTGTTTACATTGATACTGATATACTTTATACAGTAAATACTCGTACATTAACGGCCGTAACCCCTCTGAGGCGTCCCCAGACACAGGTAGTTGTGGGGCGGAAGATAGAGCAGTGATACTCGTGGACTACTCGCTGGCAACTCACAGGACAAGGCGCTGCACAATAGTTGTAAGACGTGCCTTGTTCGGGGAGCTCATTAATGAGTAGTTTCAGGCCCGGTTTTGTTCTTTTCACTGCCTGTAAATTAATTTTTTTTTGCACGCTCACGCCATGCACTTGAGGGTCCCCTTGAAAATTATATTGAGCCACACCCAGTATGGAAGCGCATCAGAGACGAGACGTAACCCGGCTGTTGTGTCATGAGGTGACCGTTGGTGACCAAGTGGCAGGATGAGGTGTTGGTGTATGTTAGACGGGTTGTTAGTCAGTGTGTGTGTGTGTGTGTGTGTGTGGAGATGGCATCTGGGGTTATTGTTTTGAGGAATGAATTAATTTTAATTTAATGTGCACCCTATATTAAGCCTGAGAGCGGTAGCACAAAGAGGCCACAGAAGTGACAGAAGGTGTTTATCAGACTCCAGTGATCAGGCTAGTGTGGCGTTGAATGTTCGAGTATTAGTTCTAAAGGATGAAGAGGCAGTGTTGATGGCAAGAACTAGCGGGATATCCTCTGCCCTGTACATTGCCACACTCAATTGCATGTGTGTGTGTGTGGGAGCAGCAGGAGCCGAAACCGTGGTAGGGGTAGGGGGGCGGTGACTCAGCTGCCCGTCATCACACACCATCACTATTTTTAGCTCTTCCCGCCACCTTGTCTGGGGTTATTATTATTATTGTTGTTGTTGTTGTTGTGGGGTAAAGGTCGCCTCGTGTAACGGTGCCCTCAAGATTTCACCGCAGGGTAACTAACCCCAAAGTGCCCTCGCCAGAGATAACCGGCACCAAAGGTTAATTTACATGATATCTTACTTAACAAATAATATAATTCGTATTTACCTCATCTCGAAAAAGTTTTGTAAATCTTAATCATAACTTATTATATACCCCATAAAATAATTTACTCCGTCATTGCAGTAACAACTATTGCTAAAGTAATCAAGTTGTGGTAGGTGTATTTGTGATGGTGAAGCGTGGCAAATAATTGTTGCAGTGTTTATATTGAGACAAGTGGTACCTCCTGAGAATAAATATTAGCCTATATGTTGTTTATATTCAACTCAACTTTATGGTAGTGGATCGTGTGATGGTTAAGACTTGATTATAAAGCTTTTACTCATTTTTTCTCTGGTTACTTTATCAACTTCTGACTAATTGTATTTGATAAAAAAAAAAATATCGGTCAATTTTTTAGTGGTGACAATCGTGTGCCAGAGCAGCCGAGGTAAATATTGAGTTGATATATGACCTGTGTTTACCAGTAAATGGGTCACATTATCTTGTTGGTCTAGCTCGACTGGCCTCTGGCATTATATTATATTTTGACTTAACAAATTGTGTTCTACTGTTGACGTTGACTTGTAAGTGATGACTGTCTCTTGTATTTTATTTTATGAAGGAGGAAGCAGAATAGGGGGAGGTGGGCTGGGGTATTCTGATGGTACAGTGTGTGCGTGTGTATATACTCGTATGTGTGCGCGCTTTGTTTCACTTCGTGTATAACTTGGAGACTGGGTTTATTGTGTTGTAATGGTGCTTAGACTTACAAGGTGTTGATGGTGGAAGGTTGGGTTGTACAGTGTTGGGGGAGGTGCACTCACTAACTTTCTTTCAAACTGTATCCAGGAGCATCGATTTATGTAAGTGCAATTATCAGGATCACGCAGTAGCAACATGTTTAATAAACTTGATCATCGCCAGTGTTAGAGAATCAACCCGCTTATTAAACACCGTGAACAGTCGAGATATAAACTGCTATAAACCAATATCAGCTTCCTATGGTTGTTGGGACAAGTTAGCACCGTAATAAAAATTAACTATATAACTCGTGTTATGGTGTGAAGGAGATACTGTATATCAAGAGTCCTGTATGTTTTGTGATGTGTGGTAGCTAGCTTGGGGCCGTGGGCGTCTGCATCACTAGAAACGGAAATGATGTCATGGGTTTGGAGGTGACGGCATGGTGAGGGCGTGATGACGCAACACTTGTGTAAACAATGGTGAAACGACCCCCGCCCACAGCCGTCATCCTCGCTAACGGTCACCACCAACGGCCTTCCTCCCGGCACCCCTGCCTGCACCTACAGTAGTTGTGTATTTATTTACTGATCTACACAAAACTAGAATAAAAGTTAAGCTTACAATGTTCAATGTGTTACTCCAGAGATGAATCTCAAATGAAAATATTTTATATCGAGAATATTAAGAAGCTAGAAATTAAAACCAGGGTTTCAAACACCGTCAACGTACTTGCTGTCTCCATCGGTCGTGGTCATAGGTGCTAGTTTTTGCCAATTAAGAGTGAGCGGTTTCTTAGGGCTGCAAGTCAGCCTTGTCACACAGCGTGGGTGGTGCTTCAGTCTTTCAGTAACTTTCACCTAACCGAACACGTCTTGAGTGGCGCACGTCCTGTAAGCTCAACTCTCCTGTAGGCTGTAAGGATTCAGGGTTGTGTGACAAGACTTTCTCGCCCAAACAACCAACACTGCCTTACCGTTTTTCTTAACGTTCAAGTCCGACCAACGTCCGGCAACAAGTGTCAGGACTTAAAACGTTGTCGCGTCGTGGGGATTTCAACATATTATTGTACATAGAAAATCGTAGAACAAGTAGTAGACGTGTTACGGATGATTGAATCGACTTGTATATTGTGGGAAAATTATACTGCTCTACTCGGCGGCCATCTTAAGTGCCCTGACAAGTTTGGTAGAATTCCAGAAGATAGATAATCTTTATATTGAGTCTCAAATATTATTACACTGATTCCTTACAGTAGACACTTGGGGAAAGATTCTTTATCCATATAACAAAATAACTTGCAGAGGTGATCCACAAGGCAATATGGATCGTAAACCATCAAGAGTAGGTACAGGAGAAGCCGGGGTCCAGTGTGTGGGAGTGACGTAGGTGTGTGCCCCGACGGTAACCTCTTGTCTTATCACCGTCTGTAAGGACTCACTTCAGAGACTTGCCAGCACAACCCATGGCACTTCAGGCACTTGCGTCCTCAATAGCACGAGTCAAAGAAGGCTCGCATGAACTCCACATGCTACCCTGTTGGGAGCTGTAAACACTTTCGCGATACGCCTTGCACAGGTTGCAAGAGGATGCCCAATGAACTAGTCCCTCCGCGGGGCAAATCTGATATCTGAAAAAAAAAAAATCAGAGACCCTACTGTATATACTGTATATATACCGGTATATAATAGTTTGGTCATGATCACTCTTGCTATGAATTTATTTTAATATACGAGGTCAACAGGTTATATACATGAAGGGTCAGAACCAGAGGCGGTGGGTAAGAGATAATACACCGCCCCGGTGGCTACACAGACTCCTACTTATTCCTCCTCCTCCCCCTCCATGTCTGCGGTGGGGGAGGTGGCCCTCCTGGTGCCAGGGAGTGCCCGCAAGATCCGGGAAGGAGGGTCATGCCTTTTTTGGTAATATTGCCACCCCCAGATCGTGTTACCTAGTGCTCCAGTTGGTATTAGTGATGGTGACCACGCTTCTGCTGACCCCAGGGTTCTGCCTTCTCTGTTGGTTGGAAGTTGTCATTTTTTTTTACTTGAAATTTTATAATTTTATCTTGATCTTACCGCCGTTTGACTGTTCCTGATTTGGATTATGTGCATTGAATATTTCAGTTTATTCTGCATAATCTGATGGAGAACATGGACAAGACGAGGAGAGCGGGGCACAATGTGCGACGCTGATAGAACATGTGTACTCGGTCTACAACACAAGGAGATGGATCATGGCCGGGTAGCGATAGTGAGGTTGAGATAATTATGATGAAGTCATTGAAGTATAATGAAGTGTTCAGCTCTTTATATACTGGTAGTGACGGGTTTTAACAGGCGATTAAGTTTTTTAATGACTGGTTATGTTCATTTAGCATGCCATAGGTCTCGTCGGGTTCATCTGGTAGAGAACAGTGTGAACTTGTGTTTTGATCAAACAGATGTATTGTGTCGGGAATTCTCCCCCACACACTCATCCTGTCAATATATGTAACATGCCGATAAAATCCATGGCCTTTCAGGCACTTACGTCCTTTAATGCACGAGTCAAGAAGGCAAGCATGAACTCCACATGCTTCCCTGTTGGGCTCTGTAAACGTTTTGGCTCTTTGCCTTGCACAGGATGCAGGGGTGCCCAATAAACTAGCCCCTTCGCGGGGCAAATCTGAAATCTGAATCTGACCCAACTAGAGCCTTTGCTTCCATAAATATCAGTTTTAGAACTTCGAGAAAAATTTTAGTCTATATTTAAGTGACGATTCTAATGAGGTCCTTTAGGGGTCTATAACAACCGCCACCTGATTTTCCATTATTCGAATTTGCAAAAAAATAAAAAAACTATTTTCGGCATCTCAAGAACCTCAGACCGAATTGAAACAAAAGATGGAACATTTAGGATCATTTGCTTAGTGCAACGTGAATTCCCCAGTAATTATTCTTCTACTAGAGAACATACTTCACAGACAGATCAGAATTAGCCTTTTTCGACATAATCACCATAGCTGTCAGTGTGTGAAGGTTAACCTTACCCTTTTTCCTGGACTATTAACGGTACTCCTTTACCTGGTTTATGGTTTCTCTCAAGCCTGTGAAGGGAACTGATTTCTCTTATCAGGATGAAGAGGTGGAATTATATTGGCAAGAGGAGGAATGCGGTGTGTTGCTGGGAGTGTGTGGGGCAGCGTTGCCAGGCAGGATGGGGTGGCCCAGCGTCACTCGGTTATCTCGGGCTGTAATATTGACCGTTAAGGTGGTGAGTGAGTGTGAGGGCTGGGTCTCTGGGCCACTTAGAAGTCTGCCACTTTTGCACCGTCCATTCGTCAGTTGTATATGTCATCAGATTCTCGTGTTTTGATGTACGCCCCTCTTAACGGCTCTCGGGTGTCCTTAGTGTGTCCCATGGCATGCCTTTCATGACTCGACGCTCTGATGACTAGGCACTTGTACGTTTCTCTGTCGGTGTAAAATGCTGTACGGTGTGGGATGCTGTTCATCCTCTGTAAAATAATTTATAGATACAGATACGTCGTTAAAATAAGTACAAGGAACTTGTATTATATTAGTTATCCCTAATGGAGTAGAGTGATGGCTGTGAAGTTATTAAAGCAATAAACAGTCGTAAGGCAAGAACACGTGGAACTTTTGTTTGTAAATCGGGCAGCGGCGACGTCTCGAAGAATCGTGGTTATTTGTTTATAGCACGTCGGGGGATGAGGCAGACACTTGACAGGGGAGACAGACCCGGGCTTCAGGGGAGGGATGGGTAGTGATAGGCGAGACGAGGGTGCAAGGGTTGGAGATTGAAAGGGGGAGGGGGTAGGATGGCGACGGCATTGCACTCAGAAGAGGCTCTGACGCAACCCTCGTATCCGTGATTCTTCAAGAAGGTGAGAAGCGGGTGTCGACCCCCTGACCCAGCGGTGTGACAGTCTTCTTGCAGCTGTGAATGTGGAGTGGTGAACAGATGAATGTACACATTAGCTCTTTTGAACCTGAATGCAGAGCTGTTAGTTTGATGAAGTGTTGAATGTAAACGTGTCAAGCTGTGAATGGTTTGAAGTGGCGGAATAATGAATTTTATAACGTGCTGTTTTATATGTTATGTTGACTAGTCAAGAATATGGTTTGTTTTGGTATTATAGCCTCCAGTTCAGACGTCAGCGTGAGTTGGTGTTGTGACGATTGAGTGCAGGAGAGAGTGGCGAGATCCATGCCTTGAAGGGACTTGTAAAGATCATTCTCAAGTAGACGTCATCACTGTCATGGAGGTCTTACTGGTGGTTGGAGGAGTTGGTGGCCTGGAAGAGCTGAACATTGTCCAGAATACTGTTGCAATCCTGAGCCCTTGAGAGATGTAACCCGCATTTGTCCAATTTCTTGTCTCAAAATTACAGAGGCAATAGAGTAGCTAGTGTTACTAACGTTTATTGTATATGCACAGAAGTTCAAATGAGTGTGCACAATGTACAGGTTAGGATCACCAAAAATAACAGTTGAGTGGCAACAACTGAATGGAAGTGAGTGTGAAGCTAATTTTGTTCAGCACTCAACCACCTCATTCACAGCTGTTTATGCTCCTCTTAAGTGTTACCACCTCACCATTTTCATTCTTCCTATCTTATACATCTCCACTGTAGATCTCCTCCGCTGGTTAACCCTTCACTCTTGATTCTTCACCAGTAACTGTTGTAAGGATGGTGAGGCAGGTGGTGGCGAGTGCCAGAAGTATCTACTGCACAGTGCCAGAGGTGCCTTCTTACCTCTTTGCTGCTACATGAGAGAGTTTACAACACTGAGTAGGTCGGCCATAAGAAGGCGAGTTGGTTTATAATAAAACTGGGCAAGGAAGGTATTGGTGCATGGTTGCCCAGGAGAGTGAAATAGATGATGCAATTTAGAAGAAAAAATCGTCCATGGTGTTGTCTGTATCTCGCACTCCCAAATTAGTGCTCGTTATCATTGCCGTGGTGTCTGGAGTCGTTGACCTGGAGAAAGCTGCGTTTCTCGTCAACTTTCTTTTGTTAGGTAATAATCCTGACTGCTCCGGAACGAGGTGGGGTCGGGTGGCGTAGTGGTCTGAGTGAGGGACGGGCTCTTGATATTTTCATCCTTTATTAAGTAAGCTGTATATATAGAGGTCAGCAACGTAAGTTTATACACAGCAAAGTGCGCACATTATGATAAATTCAGACATGATTTGAGAGGATTACAAGAAGGCATATATAAACATTAAAAACGGGCACAAGTATGTCGAATGTAGTTTAATTTATTAAATCATAAAAGTTGTAATGAAGCAACTAGAGTTCTATAGGTTGTATATGCATGAGCATTAATTTTACTATGGTACTTTTTACAGCGTTAATAAGACCTCCCTAGGATATTGCTGCTCAGTTTTGGATGACAAAGGTGCGGTGAATTAAGGTAACTGAGTTTATATTCACTTGAGACGTAGTGAGCGGTGTCGTGATGATAGAGGGGGGGGGGGGGGTTAAATAGAGACGGTAGGTGTTCCAAACAATAGGAATGAGACAAAACTCGTAACAATGGACGCAAAGTAAAGACATTTATATCTAGGAAAGAGATGGTTGAATATCGATTCAGAATCATTATAGATGAGAAATTATCAAATATGAGTAACGTTGGAAAGTTTCTAATAGGTAATACAGTATAGTGACACACTCCAGTATAATACTAACTTGCCTTTCTGGTTTTGGATGTTGCACTTGGTATTTGGTAAAGTAGTTAAATAGTTAGTGAGCCAGGCACGTTATCAGTGAGCCACGCGAAAGACGTCGCTAGGTGGCTCCCCTTCAGTAGGGAGAGCGTGAGTGGGTTAATGACACACTGGAGATTTGAGGGTGGCGGAAGCTAGTTGCGCGGTAGGGGTCACGGGGCACCCCACCTTCCCTTCCTTCACGTCGTTAACGCTCGTTCACCTTGACTTACAATTATCTTTTATAGTTTTTATTTCAATCTTCATTATACTTCCACTCCCGTCTTTTGGCAGACATTTCTCCATCAGTAATATTGGTGTCAGATGGTCCACATCATTCACGTACCGTTATCAGGCTTCACTAATTCACATTTAGTCTCTTTTAATTTATAATTTATTTGCTTAAATGTGATACTTTCTTTTCGTTAACTTTAACATATTGAAATCTGCAGAGTGGTATGGTAAATAAAATCGAACCAGTGTTTGGCTGTATGTATGTATCGTTACTCGACAATTTTTGGTGAGTCATGCTTGCCAAATTCTTAAGGCTAGCCTTACCTGACCTGACCTAACTTAACCTTTGGCATAGTTACAAAGACGTGGCTTGAAGCAGCTCAAGGAAACGCTGAAACTCTCGATGTAACCCTGGAGAGAACGATGGCAGGTGTCTGCTTAAGTGTTGCCAGAACTTCTATTATAATGTGTGTAATCGCTCATAGGAGCGATTTTGGTTTGTGCAGTTTTTTAGTTTAACAAATTTATTGGCAGAGCTTGTAGTACAGTTTGCCTATTCTGAGTAATTCAGTCAGGTCTTGACACTGAGGGTGGTATCACTTCTCACTGTCACGCAGGACAGAGGTTCACACACAAAGAAATACATCATATTCATTAACAACTATAAATGTATAGAGGTCAGATTCATATGGATAATGTCACTGTTCACTGCCATGCAGGACAGAGGTTCGTACACAAAGATTTGCATCATATTCATTGACAGTACATATATGTAAACACACACACACATATACATACATATGCGTATATACATACACATGTACACGTACATATACATGCGCACACGTACATACATATACGTTGGTCAGATTCATGTGGGTAATGTCACTTTTCACTGCCATACAGGACAGAGGTTCGTACACAAAGAATGCATCATATTCATTGACACTATATATAGGTCAAATTCATGTGGGTAATGCCACTGTTCACTGCCACGCAGGACAGAGGTTCGTACACAAAGAAGGAAATACATCACATTCACCAGCAGCATATATGGGTCAGTGGATCACATACATTGGAGTCATATTCTAGTTGAAGACTAATCAGTGTGGGCTAGCAAATTTGGGATAAACAGCAAGAATGTCCTCAAGCACACCTGATTCAATGAAGTAATTACATAGTTCAAGATACAGTAAGTCAGGTGGCCTGAAGTCTTTGACAGTGTCACATTCAATAATAAAGTGTTCAAGTGTATGCTTTAAAGGTTTATCACAAAGTTTACATGCTGAGTGTTCCGGTATGGGTACAGCGTTACTAACTTGCCAGATGTGTCTGTATCCTAGCCTAATTCTGGCCACGACTACATCACATTGTCTGGTTCTGTCCTTATGCTGGCCATACCGGTACCTCTTGTTACAAAATTTGTCATATTTACTAATGCTACAACTGTCAGGTCTCTCTGCATTTCTCACTTCTTCTAGATCAGAGTTCATGATTCTGACTTGAATGTTTTTAATTACGGCATTGGACAGACCAAGGTCGCGGTCAACATTTTCTTTCTTACATGCCTCATTGGCCAGTCTATCAGCACGGTCATGATACCTGATTCCAACATGGGACGGAATCCACACAAATTCGATACGAAAGTTGTTCTCATTGGCAGTTATCACATTCCTTTTAATATCACATGCAACTTTAGACATAGAACCTGACGGGCTGTTCATTGATTTCAAAGCACTTTGAGAGTCACAGAATATCACCCCACCTCCATTTTCTTTGAGGTAGTCTGTGGCTAAGTAGATTCCAGTTAGTTCAGTTTGTGTTGTGCTGGCCCAGTTGTTCAGCCTTTGCTTGTTTGACACAATCATCTCTTTTTCTTTATATATTACAATTGCACAGCCTGTTCTACCTGTGTTTGTCTGCACAGAACCATCAGTAAAAGCATAGCATTCACTTGATTTAATACTCTCTATGTGTCTGTTAATAGTTTCTAGTGTGACACATTTCACCACATCGGTGTTTAACATTTGCTTACTACCAACAGGAGTGTAATTAATAGGAACTGATATGTCCAGCCAAGGAGGAATGGCATTAATAGGTTCGTCTGGGGTGATTGGGACATTCAGTTTCAGGAGATCTGCAACACTTTTATGAAGCCACGCCCCAAAGAGAGTCTTTTGTGAAAGGTTGGCGAGATGGTCGGGATTACTTAGATAGAACATCAACTCAGTTTGAGTTGTAGTTTGAGAACTATTGTTCTTCAAAACTTTGACATAAAACATGGTATTAAGTAGGGCTATCCTCACAGATAGGGAGGGCAGTCCGAGCTCTTTCCTCATATTTACAATTCTGGTTGATTTTGGGCAACCTAGGATGATGCGCATGGCTTCATTTTGCACTACCTCAAGGCTGTTGAGTTGTTTAGGCGGAATAGTCACAAGATGGAGAGCATGATAGTCAACTACAGAACGAATGAAGTGAAGATAGAAAGTACGAGCATAGGTGATGTTAATTCCACAGCCCTTACCAACAAGGGTTCTGAGGGGTTTAATGCGCTGCGTTAGTTTGTCACGAAGGTTGCTGACAAAGTTTGCATCATTAACACAAATTCCAAGATATTTATAGGAGCTACATAGTTCCAAGGGCATGCTGTTAATGTTAGTCAAGAGGCAGAAGGTGAGCAGGACGAGGATTGAGGACCCTCGTCTTGTCAACAGATATTATGAGACCGCATTCAACAGTTCTCCGAGCAAATACATCCAGCAAGGCTTGGAGCCTGAGTTTGGTTTGTGTCATAATGCAGATATCATCAGCATAGCATATTACGGCTTCGTTTGGTTGAACTGGAATGTCAGCAATAAGCTTGTGCATCAGTATATTAAAGAGCATAGGACTTAGCACTCCTCCCTGAGGCGTGCCCAGCTCAAATGATCTCATTCTGGTACTTTTAACTCCCCTAAACAGAACACTGGCATACCTGTTGGACAGATAATCCTTTTTCCATGTCAGGAGGTTACCTTGTATGCCAAAATTAGCTAGTTGCTCAAGTATAATGTCTATTAGCTACATCAAAGGCTGATTTAAGGTCTATGAAGGCTGTTTGTGTCTTATCTTTTGAGTGAACAAGATATTCTGCAAAGCATGTCTGTGTGCTACGCCCGGGCATGAACCCGTACAGATTGGGGGCGAGTTTGTCTTTGACTTGAAACATGAGACGGTTTAGAACAACTCTTTCAAGGACTTTACACATACAGGATGTAAGTGAAATTGGCCTGAAGTTTGGAGTATTAGCTTTAGGGATTGGAACTATGTTTCCATGAGTCCATGTCTTAGGCAGAATACCCTGTGTGAGGCTCATTTGATACAGGTCAAGCAGTGGATGGTTAGGGATCTCATTCAACAATCTCAGGGTGTTATAGGTTATGCCATCCTCACCAGGGGAGGATGACTCGCCTTTCATTAGTGCTGTTGTTAGTTCGTGGTGCGTTATAGGAAACTGGTCGGTAAGGTCTGGGGAGGAACAGGCTATTTCAATATTGAAACCCCTATTAATGTGTGAGGTGTTAAGATATTGTTGTATGTCAGGAGGCAGGGAAGTGATTCGTGACACACTAGACCATTGGTCTAATAGCATGTCAGCATATTCTGCAGGGCTGTGATGAAGCTGGACTGGGGTGGGTGACTTGGTAATGGCTCTAATTTTCTTCCACATTTCTGCTAGAGTGGTTGTTCTATTAATCCCCTGTAAGAATTGTTCCCAATAGGTGTTTCTCACCTGACCTTTGAGTTCACGAAATTCTCTGTTAGCTTTGAGGAATGCCAAAAGGTTATCACTAGTTTTATTTTGCTTATAAGTGTTGGCAAGCTGTTTTACATTCTCTCCTTCTTTGGTGAGGATGGGGTCATGTGTCCACAGAGGTGGTTTAGTGCTGCCCCCCCCCCCTTCCTCCTTGACTTAACCCAGGTGGTATAATATGTGGTAATGACATTTACAAGATCACAGCAAAATTCATCCACTGACCCAGGTGTATATCCAGCATACCATCTGTGGATGTAGGCCTTGAAGTGCAGTTTAAGATTATCTGGCATATTAATTCTGAGCTTAGGATGGGGTTCACACTTGACATCAGCAACAGTGTATTCAGTAAGTATTGCATAATGATCACTGACAAGGTGGTCTGAGATGACCTTAGCCTTGACATTACTGTCTACTAGGTTATACCCAATCACATAATCAAGTCTGCCCCCCATCAGATGTGTCACTTTGTCTGTGTCGTATACAGTGATATTATGATTATTGATGTAATTCACGAACACCCTCCCATTAGAGTTACACTGGACATCACCGAGGACAGTGTGACGAGAGTTTAAGTCACCCATACACAGCATAGCATTGTTACCTGATGGCTTTGGTAACACGTCCGCTCGCAGTTCATTACACCGAACATAGATGTTATACAGCGAAAATTGACTGTTTGCTGTCTTTACTGTAAATTGTTGATAGTGAATACTTTCATCATTGTGAGTTTTAATCCATTTACAGACCAGACCATTCTTTACATATGTGAGCAGGCCACTTCCTGCTCCACTATTATATGCTGTAAACCCAGCTATCCTGGGTGCAACTTTCCTCTGGGTGCTGGACGTGTAAGGTTCTTGTAAGCCAATTACATCAATGTCAAAAACTTTAACAAACCATTGTAGATCATTAATTCTGCGATGAACACTCCGGATGTTCCATGAAATGAACCCAAGCGTTCGTGTTACTTTTCCCAGCTTGTATTTAACGTAGAGAGTCGCACGCTGGCTTCATAGATCAGCCTGACCAATAAGCTGACCCTTCCAATTTCTGTACCTCTGGATTTCCTGATAATGTTCTTCACAGCCCTTATTCCAGTAGGATTTTTATTCGCGGGTTGCTTCATCAGTCCCGCGAGTTCCTCCTCCGTAAACAATGAAAAACTTACAGGGTCATGAACAGTCTGCAGACCTGGGACTATTAAAGAGACCACGCTGGCAGTCTGGGGCTCATTCTCCCCATTCATGCTACCATCACTATCGGTCTCGCTCTGGCTGCTCACCCTCAAGTTGGCATCATTATGAGAGGAGGCACTAGCTCCTTCAGAAGCTCCACTAACACTATCACTGTCATTGTTCACTGGTACACTTACTTGGCATGCTTTAACCTGACCTGCATTGGCTAACGAAGGAGTCACTGTGCCTGTTGACTTCAGGTGGTGGAGGCGATCCGGCCGCATTGGCATCATTGAGTGGGACTGCTATTGTGGATGGCGGCGACCTCCCAGGACAACTGGGGTGCCAGGCCGTCACACCCTCCTCCCTGGACCTGGGACACTGCCCCCTGGGTGGGGAGGTGTCGCTGTTGATTTCAGGTGCTGGAGGCGACCCCGCAGTGTTGCTGTTGGCATCACTGAGTGGGACCGCTTTTGTTGGTGGAGGCGGGCTTCCAGGGCAACCTGGATGCCAGGCCGTCACACCCTCCTCCCTGCACCTGTAGCACTGCCTCCTGGGTGGGGAGGTGTAGCTGTTGATTTCAGGCGTTGGCGGCGACCCTGTAGCGTTGGCGTCACTGAGTGTGACCGCTATTGTGGGTGGAGGCGAGCTCCCAAGGCAACCTGGATGCCAGGCCGTCACACCCTTCTTCCTGCATCTGGCACACTGCCACTCAGATGGGGAGTCCTGCTCTCTTCCGTCCTGAGAGGCACCTTCCTTGATGGGGCAGCTCCTTGTGCTATGCATTCCTGCGCAGTAGCCGCAGGTGGCTGGTTTGTGACAGTATTTCGCCACATGATTGACCCCAAAGCAGTTGTAGCACACCACAGGGGGAGGAATCCACCGACTGATGTTACTAGGGGTACCGTACGTGCTGCCAAAGAAGCTGTACTTCTCAGGAGGTGGTTCCTTCCTTTTCCAGACAATGATGATCCAACTAAGTTGTGCACCATCCTTATAGAGTCTTCTTGCACTGTGGACGCCCTGAAGTGACAGAGCTCTCTTGGGGGGGAATACCTGCGGGAAGATGTTGGCTGACGAGACTCAAGATGTTGCCTCTACAGTAGAAGGCGATAGTCTGCCCCCAGGCAATCACTCAGCTGCTACCAGCTCCATCTCGCTTAGTAAGCTATTCTGAGTTATAAACAGTTTCTTTACTTAACATGTGGCCGGCACGCACAATTGTGTTTGGCGATAACAATGTGTATATCGTCGAACTCGATTCCTATTGAGACCAAAGTAGTAATATGCACACACATACATGTACTGTATATTGATTAGTAAAAGGGCTAAGATCACTAACTTGTACATTATAAAATTCGGGAAAAAACTTTTATTTTGTTGAAAAAAAAAAACACATTCAACTTAGATATTTACGTCAACGCCAGCTGGAGGATACCGACATCTTAATGATCGCTCTTACACATTTTTAAGCGACGATTGGGTAGAAGGCAGCGTCAGATCAATGTATATAGTAATGATAACTACCAAGATAGTTCGTGACCCAGATTTAAATTGCACGTTATTACAAGACCTCGGTGTTGAGTTAGTGAAGGGGGTGCGGATGTTGAGTAACAACGATACCCTATGAACCCAGAAGAGCCCCGGGTTATATTCATGGGTAACGGAGGTAAAGCAAGTGGGTGCTAGCCTACTATAACACTGGTCAACAGCCAGTAGACCGCATATTATAATATGCGGTCTACTGAGCTGGATTTGTCTACCGGGATATTTACAATGTAGCATCCATTAACCTAACCTAGTATGTTAGGCTAAGATAGGTTAGATTATGTTAAGTTAGGTTAAGATCGTAGATTAAGTTAGGTTGGGTTAATGGACGCTACAGTGTAAATATACCAGTAGACCAACTCCAGCTCTGCAGACCGCATACTATAAAGTTACTATAGTATAGTACGTCCAACTCGCTAGACCGCATACTATAGTAGCTCCAACTCGGTAGACCACATACTATAGTAGCACTAGCAAATGGTAGAATGATGGTTGGACTTGAAAGGTTACCTCTGGAAACTGAGCCAGGCGAGGAGAGTCTTGAAGCAACTCGTTAATCATGTGATCATATTTCTACCAGCTCCTGCCCCATGTGAGTGTTGAGTGGCTCATTCATGTGAGTAACGAAGTGGCCCTCGTGTGAGTGATGAGTGGCCCTCCCGTGAGAGTTATGGGTGAAGCAACATGTTACTGTGCAGGTGGGGGGGTATACAGGGTCACGTCCCGCCTCACTGTTTACATGGGTGGCGGCGTCTGACTTAGTGCCCCATATGGTTCTGCTTCTCTTTCTCGGTTTCTACGTCGCCTTCACTTTGCATGGTGTTCCATCAGTTATTGTTTAACTGGTTATCTGGTAACGTCGTGTTGTACTGTGACAGTACTGTTGATGTCCTCAGGGAATTGTTTTTCTACTGTTGGCTGATATACTTGTGCCTTTATCTTTGCTATTAGTTTTGTTGCGGTGGCGCACTCATTTCTGTCGATGAAGCTTTGTGATGGCGGTGTTAAGGAGAAGGCGCAAGAAGAACGGGGAGGGGTGGACATGCTCCCTGGTGGAGCCACCAGGTGGTGGTGTTGCCTCAGTCTATCATGGTGACCATCCTCCACTTATTGGGTCACCAAGCTTCTCGTGTAAACTGCTACGGTAGCCTGGTTGATATATTGCTAAAGTAATAATAGTGAACGAGAATTATTTTTTGATATATGGATTTCATTCATGGTGATCTTATGGTGCTTCATCTTGGTGTAATAACGTTAGGTAAATAAAGTCCTCTACTTTACGTCTTTTAGAATGTTGTTTGTGTTGTTGTGAGATGTTCATATCAGTGGACACAATGTGACTTTATATTCATTTATTACAGTTCCGGAGTGTTGTGCCTGTGTGGGCATAACTTTGAGGTTGAGGAGGCATTATAAGTTAGTCGTTGCATACAATGGTGACTTGTGGGAGGGTGGGGGCAAGCCGGAGACGTCCCCGACATCCGTCCCACACTGATGAGGCTTGATGGACACACATGGATGCTTGGCCACGTCTGCCTCAGGCTCTCCCGCTAACTGTTGCCATGGCGCTGTTCACTGGTCAGGTAGCTAGCTGGTTGTGCCCGGAGGTCGGCGCTGGCAGTTTCCCCCATTTTGTACTGCTGATTTATATTGAACAAGAACAGGTTTTCTCATCATCTGCGTGTTCCACTGTAATACCTGAGCGATGTCCTCGCCTAGTCCGTGTCTCCATCCCCTGGTGTGGATCACCTTTTGTGTTGTGTGTACATCGCAGTCTTGAGCAACATAATGGTAAACAACAAATACCAGTCACTCCCAGTCTCAAATGTTCCTCAGCTGACGAACTCGGGAACGCATGCGTATCTCGCTGTCCCAACCACTCTTACCACGCCAGTTCCCAGATCGGCGCGTGTCTGTTGTTCTAGGAAGACTGTGGCTGGCTCGACGACCTTCTTTGATTGTAAGAGAAAACTAAGTTGGTGGGATTTTTCTTTGGAATTGTGTTGGAGAGTTTGCCTTGTACCACTGTGTGTGTGGGGGGGGGGGCGGTCATGGAACTTCCATATACACTACATACTCTTAATAAACCGCACCTTGTTTGTTAGTCATATTAATTGGCTGAGTAATTTTCTTGGTCTCGTAGGTGTGAATTATTCAATCATTGTATTTTGCACCAAGTGAGCCACCGACTGAATGGCTCATTGACTGATATACTCTAGGGCCGAGTGCTTCACAAAATGACATTTTGATGACGATATGACTCCTGAAATCCTTTCCTTACCTGAACCCACCGTTTCATTAAATCTCGGTTGGTCTGTACCTTCACAAATTGCATCCTTTACCAGCAGAACGGAATGTTTCACCGAGTGGCTTGCTTTCTCTTCCTTTTGTTGTCTGAAGCTCTCACTTACCTCCAACGGGTGTGTAAATACCTCATTGAATGAATCACCTGGACGTCACCGTGTGGCTCCATGGTGTTGGTTCTCTGGGGGGGAAACGTGACCTGTCCGGAAGTGTACCTCGTCTATCTTTGTTGTCCCAACACCACCACCTGATACCTGTGTTGGTTCCTCTCACACCTGGCATCCTCACACACTAACACAGGCTCACACTAACCCACATCCAATACCCCAACACTACTACATCCATACTCACACAAGGCCACTCTTATAGTGTCCGGTGTTCCAGCTCACACACGCAGGTGCCTCCATTTATAACGGGTACAGTGGCTGGCGTGTTTTGTGAGATGTGGCACCACCACCGCCCGCCAGACAACAGATAAGAGCCAATGACGTTCTACGAAGTAATCTATATTAAAACTATAACCGTGTAGGAATTGCACACACACAACAGACTCGCCAGCCAGCCTTCGTTGTGAATGGACGTCTCTCTAGACCCCTCACTGCCAAGCCCGCCAGCCTGCCTATCTCTTACCGTTGACGAACTGAACTTAAACGACCACCTCACTAACCATCACTTTGACACGTGGGAAGCTTGTTCCAGACAACGCCCTTTCTGTGCCTCCCCACTGATCAGGGGTGACTCCTGATCAGAGGCGGCTCTGATTGGGTGCTCTGCAACGGCTTCTTGCAGCGGACTTGTGCCGCGACCCCACCGGTGCTACTTACACCAGTGGCTATTGTTCCTCTTTTCTTCCTTCTTTTTCGCTCTGGCCTGGGGACCTGCACCCTAAGGTGTATTCGTCCTTGGGTCCCCCTGTAACTGTTCACCTCCCTCCCAGGAGTTTGTGAACAAGAAAGGGGACAGGAGCACTACCCATCCCTCCGCCGAGCCTTCCTAGGTAACCGTGATCGTGCGGGTCCACCTGGGAAGGGGGTCACAATCCTGAATCCCTACCCCCCCCCCCCCTAATTAGGTACACTAGCTCACGTCTATAAGTGAGCATTCAGTAACACTAGGGAAGTAGGATCCCCTGACGGGGCTTCCGGGACAGAGTCGCGTGAAGCACTCTACGACCACTCGCCCAACAAGGGGCGGTGGGGTGTTGTAATTCCTGTAACAAACTCCTGTCCTGGAATAGGTAGGTCTCCAATCTGAAATCACGCAAGGGTGGCATGTCCACCACATACTCTCTGGAATGAGGGCACACCGGATACGGATACGCTCCCATGAAGGGGGCGTGACTGACGAAAGAAAAACCGAATTGGCAAGACTCCTTACTGCAACACTACTTATCAAAATATTCAACCTCATCACGACCAAGGACTCCTTCATCGCCCTGTGCCTGACTGAGAATGATGTCGACTTACTCTTATCGAACGACAGCACAAGGAAACTCAAGTCCGCGAAATTTGAAGTTGCAGTCCCTCCTCAACTCCGAGCGCGAAATCAATTGTGGTCAAACGACTAGATAAAGCAATCACCGAAGAATCTAGTGAACAGCAATTGGTATCTGATATAGAAGACAAAAACGAATGGGCCAAGGTGGAGGAAGTGGTCAAGCTGCCCAGACTGCCATCCATGCTCAAAATACGATTCACGGAAATAGCCATGGCCCAAAAAGCAATCTAGGAGGGACTTTGTCTCCTACTACCATGTCAGCAGCAGCCACGTGGAGCAAGAGGAATTCTTCCCCATCATTCCATGCTGGAATTGTTACCAATATTCACACATGGCTACAGACTGCCCTAACAAGGACACCAAGCACTGCTCAGAATGCGGGAATAAGGGGCACACCTTCAGAGAGTGCAAAAACAAAGATAATCCCAAATGCCTAAACTGCGAAGGAGATCATAGAACACTGGCCACTCGCTGACCCATACGGAAAGCAATAGTCAACCAAAAGAAGGAGAGGGAGAAGACACAGGAACAGCAAAACAAGACATACTCAGCTGTGACAAAACTAACCAGAGAAACGACAAAGATCCTCGAAAAAGTCGCCACACCACCCCCCGCAAACCAACCTATTGTGCTTCAGCTTGGAAATAATCTTTCCGTAAAAATAATGACCTCCATAATCCACGCTCACATCATGAATATAGCCAGACCTGGAACTTTTGCCAAGGCAGCAAGGGACATGTTCGCCGCCAACAACCTGCCAGACATGGAAATCCCAAACGATGTGCCTTCTACTGAAATTTTCAACTTCATTTACAAATCAGAGAGCTCTGAAATTCAAATACCAACAACTCACGAACCATCAACTCAAGAACAGACTACCTCAGGCACACAACCCGAGCCAGCAAGCGAGGAAGAATCGATGGAAGTCGCAAGCGAAGATGAAACCACCACAATAACAGAACAAGCCGCCAGAGTCAACACCCAAAAAAAGAATCAAGCAGGAACTAAGGCACCACCTGCTACGGAGAACAAAGACCTAGGGCATGAAACTGGTATTCGATTTTACTCCACTACAGCTCCCCCCCATAGTCTCAACAGAAAGACTATTGGCAGAAATAAGGCAAGGCAAGATTAAATACACATACTCAGACAAAAACCTAGATGACACGCGTATTGAAACACTTGTCAAGAAGGGAAGAACCCTCACAAGACACAACAGAATAGAAAGAGTTGATCAGTCAACATATAAAAAGATCCGCCTGGGCCTGGACAGGAGGGTGTCAGGGGAGCACCGGTCAGCAAAAATGGCGCAAACCAGCTCTAGGCACCAGCCTTCATAATAAATAAGCTAAAAATAATCCAACATAATGTCTTAGCATGGATCCCACAAAGAGCAAGCGAATTATATAACACATACCGTAACATAGACCCAGATATTATTCTCATCAATTCGCATGGTAAGAAAAACTCAGAAAAAATAAAACTATTTAACTACACAGTCTACCAAAAAAAACAACCAAGACACACCACATGATGGAATAGCCATAGCCATCAAACGAAACATACAACACAAGATACACGACTCATTTCAAGAAAACTTTCTGGCGATCGAAATTAACTGCCCAACAGGACCTATTATAATCGGCACCTGTTACCTCCCTCCGAGAAGACCCATATTCCCACTAGCAGACATGCTCAAACTGATGAGAAGAAACATACCAGCATATTTCTTGGGTGATTTAAATGCACGTCATCGCGTCTTGGGGAAACAGGACAACAACGGCGTGGGCAAGATTTTAAACACATAACTGAGTCACGGCAACGCAATACACCTTGGCCCGGAATTCCCCACATACATCAGAGCAGGTCAAGTCGGACATCCAGACATAGTACTAACAAACCAGCATCACCATCTTAACCTGCAAATGGAACCCGGCCCAATAACCACCAGTGACCATCTCCCTATCGTAGCCACACTCTCCACGTCGCCAATACAGATCCCTGCCAGGATGAGATACAGCTACAGCCAGTCCAACTGGGAGGAATTCCAAAAGGAGTTAAGCAACCACCAAATAACCCAACTAAACAACAAACACACCTCCCAAATAGACAGCACACTGGAGACATGGTACGGAAACGTGGTCCAAGCAATGGAACACCACATACCCACGACCACTCACCGCACATTACCACACCCCCAATACTCACATCAATCAAGAATTCTACAGACACAGTTCAGTAATTTATTCAAATTAATCCTAGAACAAGGATGGACGCCAGAATACAATATTACACCATACACGAACAACTAAGAAACATGTCCAAACAAGCATACGTGAATAACTGGGAGAAATTAATAGCAGACACAGAAGCAATTTACCACAACACGAAATAATTCTGGCGAAAAATTAAAAACCTAATGGGAATCTCCAGCAACGAATCAAACTACATTCTAAATAGCAACCAAATCAAATTAACTGAACCCAAAGAACAAGAACCTGAATTCAGGAAATACTGGAGCAAAATTTTTCAAATAAGCCAGGAAGACAACCTGAACTTCTGTATGAATACCGAGCAACAAGTAACCGATCACATGACACACACAACCACATCTGGCAACCAAGTCCCAACATAGACATAAACGCTCTGGACGATCTTTCCACACTGATCAAACCAATCACCGCAGAGGATATTCACAAAACAATAATCAGTTTCAAGAACAAGGCCCCGGGCATCAGTAAAATAAACAAACCCATACTCCAGCATCTACCAATCAACATGATACTCCAACTCAGAAACATTTTTAATGCAGCACTTGCCTCTGGCTACTTCCCAAGGAAATTTAAAACAGCAAAGATCAGACTTATACCAAAACAAAGTAAATCCCCAATCCAAGTATCAAATTACAGACCAATTTCTCTTCTAGAAACACCGGGAAAAGTCCAAGAAAAAATAATTAACCACCGACTGAGAACACACCTTGAATTTGAAGAGAAGTACAACCCCAGGCAGCACGGATTTAGAAAACATAGAGGAACCCATACAGCTTTAGCCCTAATTTACGAAAACATAGCAAACGCGATGCACAACAAGGAGCAATGTAACGTAGTATTAAGGGACGTAGCTAAAGCATTCGACAAGGTCTGGCACCTAGGGCTCAAATACAAAATTACCACCCAAGAACTTCCCAACAACTTTACTTCCTTTCTTTGTAACTTCCTTGACAATAGAGAGGCCAAAATTATCATTGGTAACCACATAGGCCCCAGCTTCAAATTATACAACGGAGTACCACAGGGAAGTAACCTCTCCCCCACACTCTACACAATATATACGGCGGACATGCCACCTCCTATACACGGAGAATACGTAGCTTATGCTGATGACGTCACCCAAATCATCCGACATCCAGGCAAGGGCAAACAGATGATGACACGGAAAACAGCCCACGCCATCGAGCAAATCAACAAATATGAAAAAAAGTGGAAAATACAAACCAATACACAGAAACTAATGATAATACACATTGCCAAAATAAACCCAGCACCAATCACAGTCAACAACGTACCTATACAATACTCCAACGAAGGCAAAATTTTGGGACTCACAACAACAAGAACAGGCATAGCAAAACACATAACACAACGAAAACAGACTGCCCAATCACAACTCGCGAAACTACGACGATTCAGCAAAATGGACACCAAAATTCAACTACATCTATACAAAGCACTTGTCCGCCCTCACCTAGAATGTCCACCAATACCACTCATCACGATCAGCAAAACCAGCCAACTTAAACTTCAAGCAGAACAAAACAAAGCTATCCGTAGAGCATCAAAGCAACTCCCGCCATACACCACCAAAATACAAGAACTTCACGAATTATACAATATCGAACCACTGAACATACGTACACACAGCCAAGCACAGAGAATATGGATCAAACTTGAAGAGATGGAGGACCCATTATTCTCCAAGTTAAAAGAAGGAACTACTAAAACACACAGCTGGTGGCCTAAGAGCCTCCATGCTGACATAGCAGAACAAGACCCACTTTACACACATATATGTGAACAAATAACACCACCATCGGACAAACAAAAATTAACACCCATTACAATAATGAATACCTAGCTAGCTTAGCTTCCCCCCCCCCCCCCTTCTCCACCTCCCTCCCATGAGCGGGCGGGCGTGTGCTGCGTGCGGCCACCACCCCATCATTTCAACTCGTCTCGGCTAGGTGGACAGCCCACCTGCTATCTACCCCTCCCACTTTTCTTCCCGTTTCCATGCTTTACTTCTCTCTCTCTCTCTCTCCCAGTGCAAAGTCATTTGCCACTTTACTTCATTATTATTATCATCATTATCGGAATTGCACACATTCACAGTTAGAGGTTGGACTGCTTATCTAGCATCCTTGGTCTGGTTACTATAGGGAGGGTAGTTATGGCCATTCTGCTAGTTTTACTACGATGTAAGCAAACAATGGTGACATGTCATCCACTGTCCCGGTTATAATGAAGGTAACTACACAACACAGCTGTACCTGTCACAAACTCTGACGTGTTACCGACGGTTTACTAACACACAGTTCTAGTTTGTCTTCACTGGAGAAATTGGTGGTCGTTTTAATTACAATTTATCTGCTTCGTATGGAGAGTTTAAGGTATATCAGGGAACACCACTTAAATAAGTGAAAATTTTGTACACGACACAAAAAAATGGTCGGGTACAGTAGTTATTAAAGTGATAGATGGCGAAGATGTATTAACAACGAAGTTGTCGACGCCTGCCAGTGTTTTTAAGCTTCTCTGGTGCTCCTTAACTCCGGGAAATTATTTTACTCGTCTCCAGCAAGATGTGGATTTTTGCGGCTGGACGAGGACTTGTGGGAATGTAGAGTTGCGGAAATGTGTTCTTACACCTCCCTTGTGATAACCAGTGTCTCCAAACGGCACCGTCGTCGTAGTAGTTGTATTACTATTTATGAATGAATGGTTATTGGGTATTGGTCGTGTAACGACGGACGTGATTGGTGGATAGGTTTGCTATAGGCCATGTAGGTTGGCCGTTTGGAGACGAGGGTTACAACAGGGGGTGTAGGAACACATTCCGCCGCTGGAGTGGTGGTTATTAACTCATAATTCTTCTCAATTACTGAGGACCTGTACACATCATTTAAGGTGCCTTTTTCAGCCCCTCGGGAAGTGTTCTCGATGTTTACAGAGTTACTTTTTCCATTGTGGTTTTCACTAAATTGGAAGATTCTTTTAAGGTCCCAGAGGTATGTTGCAACGGCCTGTCACTGTGTTCCAGATCTTTTCCAAGCTCGCCGCTTCCTCCTCGAGGAAGGAGTTGGACGGCGAGGTCTACAGGAAGAAGACTGGACACAGAGGGTGGTAGAGTATGTTGAATTGGTAGCAGCTGGTCTTATTTACAAAGGATGTGACCTGGAACGATGAAGTAGCTCTGTGCAATGTTGGCTTCCGATCCTGAGTTTCGTACACATTGCTCCATCTTGACGAAGCAGAAATGTACTACCTACGAGGCTCTATCTTCATCTGTGACACAGTCCGCCGGAAGTAGATGTCTTATCTTTATGACGGAAACTTAACCATATGAAATTACGAACCTTTGCGAACTAGGAACCCCCGAGACAGGATGCGGGCGTTGCTGGGGGGGGTGGGGGGGGTGCCAGGTGTGTGTAATAATAATATTAATTAACGGTTTATTGAAAAAGTCGGCAGCCCGAAGGCTAAAAATATACATTATGCAAAAATGACTTATTACGTACAAAGACATGGGGTAGGTGGGTCGTTTAACAAAAGCTTTCATTACTAAAAGAAGGAACAATGATTGCACATATTGTTTACAGTTGATGTCCCGGGCCTGTGTAAGAATTATGCTCGTGCCAGAGGAACACCACAGCTGCCTTAAGCGTGTCATTCCGAGGTCGAATAGAACGACAGACGCCTGTGATTGCTTGTGATGGCGTTATTTTAATGGTACTGCCTCAAAGGACTTAAAAAAAAAAAAATCCCTCACAAGAAAAACTTCAGTCAGCTAGATCAGGCGGGTATTTGACTGAGTAAACCCAGCAAAAAACAAAAACAAGCCACCCGGTGAACGTCACAACTCAGGGAGGCGTGTTGTGCAAGACAGCTTGTTATATGAATGCCAGACGTGGGTACCGGACGCTGGTAAGAGGGAAGGACAGAGTTCTTACAGTAGTGGCTGCTGGCAGCATCATGGGATATCTCTCAGAACTCTTTTTGTGAGGGACTAGTGGAGGTACACTTGACTGTCTGAAGTATAGTGTTACTAATAAGTGACCATGCTCATGTGTATGACGTCATGGACAAGAAAGACAGATGCATGGTTTAACAGCAAAATATGATGCGACTGTATGACCCACGTATTAAGATCTGTAAATTGTATGTTGATGGAAAAGGGTGGGAAGGAAGTCTATCGCCGATAAGTCCGAGGAATGTGTAAGAGTGAATAATGATAAGGTTGGATTAACGTGCATGGGGTAAGGATGGTATGAGAAATAACGACGCACGTTCCAATGGGAATTGAAAGGAGATGGATGGTGGCCTGAATTTTACTGGCACATTTTACCTTTTAAAACGGGTGTTTAAGTTGTGTTTTATGGTGCATTCCATGACTTTAGACATGGAGAGGTGAGAACTATGGGTTAATAATGGGAAGGAGATCCTAGGATGGATCATCCTTTTTGGGGTAGCTGAACATTGGCTAAATATTCTTGATATGGAGTTTGTATAATATAATTATGGGAAAATATGTTGTTCCGTCGGGGCAGTGCGATACACCACATTGTAGACTAAATCTTTTTTGTACACAATGAAGCAGCGGGGTTGGCACTGCACTCGACTGCCTTTACTTTCCGCCATCTGGGTGAACTGGAGGTGTCCTGGGCGAGAACATGCACCCTTTCGACAAAAGGCGAGCGTTGTATTCACTCGGCCGCTGCCCCCTGTGATAAGGGGGGGGGATTTTTTTTTTTTTTTTTAAGAAAACGGGAGCAGTTGCTTTGACGTGGCAGGTCTCGGAGGACACTTGATACGGGGGTTAACATGAATACTATAGCTCCTTGGGTAACCTTCTCCAAGTAAAGTGGGGGAAACATATGGAGGCAGGGTGACTGAGGCCCCTGCTGCCTCCAAACCTGACGTGACTCGTTGACTTGAACAAGTGTCTGTTGCTGTAATAATAGTTAAATGGGTGGGTGAAAGTTTTCTCGTTGTTTTGAAGCGGTTTATTATATTTTTTAATAGCTGTACAGTACATAAATCAGGAGTTGTTTATTATTTTAACAATAGATGGGATGGTGCTATTCTTATATCTATCGGTGCGGGCTCTTATGGGCTGAATTTTGTTGTAGTGGCGGACTGCGCGAGGTGGGTGGGGGGGCTGCTCACAATCGGCTGCAGTTCGATACCTTGAAGTAACAGTAATTTACTCGCTATAATTTATCAGCTCCCAAGTAATTATACGAGTATCTCGGCTGCCGAGTGTTCATTACCAGACCAGTACTATACTTTTTCAGCGTCACTGGACAGTTATTGCCTCTGTAAGAAATGTTTAGACAGTTTTCGGTCTCGGCTAATTGTAATCACATTTGACCTATAGCTCATGCATAACTACACTAAGATAATCAGCATCTTCCACCTTTATATACCAGAGGTGTGCCCATGACCTACAGAGACATTTGAGCAGAATAAGGACTCGCCTTCATTATGTATCTAGAGTAGAGATGATATTTACTGCCCTGGGAACACATCAAAATATTTATTGTGTGTACATAGTAACTTAGACAAAACTCCGATTTTAATCAGTGTAAAAAAAAATTCTTTTTTGTGGGACTGAAACTTAGTGACATCCCTTCTGATCTCGGCGATGATGCAATACCAAGTTGGTAATGAACCTCGTTAACTTAATTCGGAGGAAAAAAAACTTTTTCAGTGACAACTGTTCATTAGGTACAAACTATTGATAGGACGGGATTTTTATTTAATTTTTTTAATAAAACGACTGCAAGCACAGGATGTATAATGTAATGGAAGATGCAAATACATAATGCTTATACTTCAGTAATATAATATTTCTTCTGTTTATTTGCTACACAACCTTTAATAATCGTTAAGAAATAAGTTATTTATGTTATGCATTTATTGAAGTTATAGAGAGGAAAGTTGGTGTAGGAGGCTCTTGGTGTGTGTGGTGGGGGGGGGGGGGGGTGAAACTTGTTTGGGCATAGACGAGTATAGGTTTGTGTGGAAGGGGATGACTATTTAAAAGTGTGAGGTTGTTGGTTAGTGTTGCCGGATGCATGGGTGGCTGGTGGTGCCTGGTGAGGGTCAGGTGTGGCTGGTGGTGCCTGGTGAGGGTCAGGTGTGGCTGGTGGTGCCTGGTGAGGGTCAGGTGTGGCTGGTGGTGCCTGGTGAGGGTCAGGTGTGGCTGGTGGTGCCTGGTAAGGGTTAGGTGTGGCTGGTGGTGCCTGGTAAGGGTCAGGTGTGGCTGGTAGAGCGTGTCATGACGTAGCTGGACGGCCTCTGACTCACAACTCTTGGGTTTTCGTGAACGAGATAAAAGTGATCATCCTGTGTCATCTGCAGATAGTATATGAACTAGACACTGTACTGAAGATGATGTACATCTCTGCCAAAACTGTCCGGTATATGCACTATGATAAGAGACTGGTCGAGCTCCGCCTAGCCCTAGAGAGTGATATAAAAGTTGTTTACATGAATTCTTGTCTCCATCAATCTGTTGTTTTCGATTGGTTATGGCAAGTGGTGGACGGATTTGTTTAAACACAGTTTCTTCCTCCGATTATGACGAACATGAGAACTTGCTTATATTGCTCTTGCAAGAAGAATGACCGTAGTATTTTTACTGGTTAGAATTATCACAGTAATTGTATTGAACCGTTCTTGGCGTCATTGTTCTGCCAGTACTTATTATGGAAGTGAAAATTTTCCTTTTTCTTTTACTGTCGATGGTTTGGCTCTATAAAATGGAAAATGTTATGTTTTCTTACTTTGCTACCTAACCTAACCTAAACTAAACTAACCTAGAGTAAGGTGTGTAGGTAGACAATCTGAGTTACAGGGTTTTGGTCTGCACTAAATGGCGGGAGGTGTCGTGATCTCCAAAGATTCGTTTCTCTACGATTCTTCGTTCATGTGTGTTGTGTGTGCCCCTGATGCTTCATTGTGCCTTATACAGTATGGTGTACCTTATAAGATGGGGGTGGTGTACCTTATAAAGAGGGTGTGAGACGTGACGAGTGGTGACCCACCCTGCCTCAGTATGGTGTCTCGGAAGTTACTAATGCAAGTTAACCAACACACCTTGTAATTCTTGTGAGGTTCAAGAGTCATCATGTAGACCAAGTGGTGGTGTAAATACAAGACCTTGATGTGAGCAGGAATAATACACATAACAGGAGCATACAGACGCGCGCGCACACACACACACCCAAGGAAGTGCGTGACCACAGCAACACCCGTGTGTGTGTGTGAGAGAGAGAGAGAGAATTACGTACTGTGTATGACAATTTACATCTCTCGCACACAAACATAGTCCTGTACTGAGGATACAGCTACAACAAAACACATTGCCAGTTTTTTCTACACACTTGTGAAGTGAGCTGACGGAATAAACCCGACGTAAGTCCCTGTGAATAACACATGTTTGTAATTGTTACACAGACTAATATTGGCTGTGCTCACATATTGGTAAATAGTTGTAACTCTGTTCCCCCTGTCGTTCTTTTACTAACTTACTTTCAGTAGAGTTCCATGACCTTGGTGCTGGTTGTCATTATAGTGAAAGTAAACAACAAAGCAAATAATAGAAGCGATAAAAGCAAATAATTAGTGTCGGGGTTTGTTCAACTCATTACAGGTAAGAGATGAAGCTTCAAGCAGTACCTCTGTCATTGATTGGAGTCTATAAATGACCGAGTCTATTAACTTTTAAAAGGTTTAGTAATTCTTGACATACTCGTAAATTATTTTTGTACTTTAATATAAGCCTTAACCTGCCATGGTCTAGTGTGGCCGAATGATACTAATGTTTTATTTTTATTTGCAGGTAAGGCGTGAAGGTGAGCCGGGCGAGCTGATGAGTAAGGTAGTGTACAGATGATATATACCCCGACCCATACACCTGCAGGGAGTTGTTACCTTCACTTCCCCAACACCACCTGACGTGAAAACTTCCTATAGTCTTGTTGTAAAAAAGTGATTTGATTTAATTGTTGGTAGTTGTGGATGGTGGAGATAAGGTAATTGTTGGAGTTGGTAGTTGGGGATGGTGTAGTGAGGACACCAGTTGAAGAAGGAAGTGTAGTGGTCGTCGTGGTGACACAGTGTGCGCGTGGTGATAACATTTTCACACTGAATTTTATCTCCAGATGCCCCGAGTTATATAGACCACGTCAGTGTATTCATCTAATACAAAGAGTAACTCCTTCACATGAGATTGTTACTCCTCCTGTTTGACACCATCGTCTCATCTCCTTACAACTGGATCTCATAGTTCCTGTCATATTTAGAATGTTGTTGGTGTAATGTAGATGGACATACTGGAGGTACACAGACCGTGCGTGCGTGTTTTTTTTCAGTTGAGAGTTCCACTTGGGGTTGAGAGTGTGTGTGGTAGAGGAAGGAGAGGCCTCAAGCATATCAGCTTAGGGGAGCTGGAAACGCCCGCGGGGACGCTCGTGACGGGCTGGCGATGATGCTCACTTTGACCCACCTGTGTCCTTAGCTCCACTTGTCGGACCTGCTAGGAGCCTCACTTGTCGGACCTGCTAGGAGCCTCACTTGTCGGACCTGCTAGGAGCCTCACTTGTCGGACCTGCTAGGAGCCTAACCTGTCGGGCCAGATGAGAAGCCTCTCATGTTGATTAAGATCCGTTTCGCCTTGGTGTCTTTCTATCACACGGTTGGTGGCCCTCACTGGCGTCTGTTCACTCGCCCACAGGCGTTAACAAACAACCATATGTTCAGATTCTGGAAGTTATTCCCTAACTCGTGTATATCCAGTCGTGCCAAAGATTGAAGTCGCCATAATTCAAGTCAAATATCAACCGTCAGTTTATCCGAGGCATAGCACTGTCTCGCCCACAAAAAGATTAGTGTTGTGAGAAAGGGCTTTAAGTCGATCTACAAACGTTAGCAATTTAGCGGCGCTTTTTGAGTGATGGAGGGTGATAAGACCATAGTTATGGAGGTGGTTCGCTGCTCCCCCTACACACCTATGGTACCCGGGAGCGAAGAAAGGAGATAAGGGGAAAAAAAGGGAGAGGCGAAAGAGGTTTAAGAAGGAGGGAAGAAAGGGAGCTCGCAGTGAAGGGAGGATCTCAGTTTGAACTTTATATTTTGTCCCACTTAACCAAAGTAGAGAGGTGGTGGTGTGAGTGTCAATGTGTGCATGGGTGAAGGAGATAACATGTTATGTTATCGATTGTACTGTACTGTGTTTCCCGGTACTTCAGCTTTCCAGCAGGTAGTGGAGACAAGATCAGTATAATTGATATAAAAGTTTTGGAGTAATCTGGCAGGTCCTTCGTGAGAGTACCAGTAACCTAGAAAGCTGGTAATATATTAGTACAAGGAGACCACAGAACATCGTGTGATATCTCGTGGCCGATCACTTAGTTCTCCCTGACGTGGACCAGTGACATTATGGGGCATATTTACCAATAACGGTAGTTGCATTTCTGACAGTTGTGGCGACATTTGAGAGTATTTGATGATAATGGATGGCCGGTGAACATGACCAGAGGCCTTGTGTTATCTCGCCGACGTTGTTGTTGATCCTGTGTTAATGTTTTATGTTCAGTGATTCTTTAGGCTACTGCCGAGTGGTAACACAGTGTGGGAAGATTCTTATTTGGCCAAAACTTGAGTCGTAGTGCTTAAGAAATAGTTTTTTCATCATAATTACTTAATTATAAGCAAGATCAGGACTTGAATCAAATACTTTCAGTTACTGAACGTTGGTAAGCAAATTACGCAATATAGTCTATCTAAACAGTGAGCAATGTGATATGTGTATGCCATAAGAGTTGCTGCTGTTGACTTGGGTATGTTATACTGTGGCGTACTATGGTGTGCTGTGGTGTACTGTGGTGTGTTGTTGTGTGGTGTACTGTGGGGTTTGTGAAGGAGAGGGATATCTTGGGGAAGATAAAATTAGGTCCTCACTAGTCTTGTGTAACAGTTTATCAGCTCAAAGTGTAAATGTGGTATCTGGAAGCTTGAGGCTATTAAAAGTTCACTACAAATTAGAACGTGTTGGCAGCAGCTTGTGGATTACTGTTACAGAGGCTGCTTGTCATCGTGCCTCATGTTACGCTTAATTTGTGTTTTAGGGTGAAATTAGTTTAGGAATGTCTGTTATTTAAGCTTCATTTATCCTGCCTCCTGTACCCATCATTGCCACCACGCATTGTGTCTTAGCAAAAATAAAATAACCGGTTTAAAAGATCCTACGTGTAATTTTATTTCATGCCGTGAAATGTCATAGTTCATTATTTTGTGGTAAAAGAAGGCGTACATCTTGGCATTTAAAGTTTAATCATCAGGCATAGTTTAAGAGTCTACTGTCAGATATACTTCATTATGTTTTTACGTGTAAGCGGGAGCTGAGTAAAGAAGGCCAGCAGGGGTGATCACAGCCGAGCGTCTCGTCCTGTGTATAAGGTAACTTACTTGGACTCACATCTTCAATTTCGTGCGATAGTGTTTTCAGGACTTAGAGTTAATGAGAATACATCTTATTGATTCACCTAAGCAACGACACGGTAATAATGGCGACGATATTGCACTGTCCACCATAACTAGCTGTCTCCTCTTCATCTCTGGTTAAAGGGAATCTGCGGGCCTAAACCTGTCAGGCGAACACAGCGACACGAGTGACAAGTTCTCCTGTATTTTGGGTGATTAAGAAGAAAAACTGGGCTTGATACTGGCGGCGTTTGAGTATGAGTTATGGCCATGGATGCGTTTCTAACCAGTTTTACTAAGGTGTTCTTGGGTGGAGTGTGGGGGAGGTGGTCACGAGGGGACCAATCCGGGCGTTTTATACCTGGACGACGGGACAGTGTGTCAGCTGGGGCAGTGACGTCCTCCTCTAAGTACGTTACTGGTGTGTGGAAATATCATGACTGGTTGAGGTATGCACAGTAGCTAAGGAAACATAAGACAAGGTATGGGAAGCTTGAGAAACGACAGCGTTGTACTGAGGTGTCGTGTGAGGGCCACAATGTTTATACTGACACAATGGGGAACGTCGTCACATCGTGGCAAATTTATATATATATATATATATAATATATATATATATACTATATATATAATCATAATATATATATAATATATATATATATATATATTATATATAATTACTAAAGTTACTTTGGAGTAATCAGAGGTGCTATTCTGGAATGTGAGAGAATCTGGGGACTAAGATTTCTTATTTCGCCATTTATCAGTGACAATTATATTCGGGTAAGATTTTTATAGTACTGGTATATTTTGAGGCCTTGTGTAACTTTAGTTTAAATCAGGGTTGACTTTCTTGTCGTAGAGGAACCGAGTTGTATAGGGAGGAAGAGAGGCGGGAGTTGAGGAGTGGCGTGATGGGTGCCAGGTGAGGCGGAGGGTAATGACGGTGATCCAGGTGTGTAATGGTGCGGGCAACACCCGAAGCCCTGCCAGTGATGTATGAGCCAGGGGCGTCTCCTCCCGAATGCTGCCGCCTATTATTCTCCCCAAGTTCCTGAATTAAATTGTTACCACTTGATTTGTTAAACGCATCAGTGTCACTTTACACATTGCATGAATAATGTGTCAAGTTTTTACTTACTGTAAGGTTTAAAAATGTGGTTTCATATCTGACGAGGCAAGATCATTTTATTAAGAGCTTAGCTAATGGACCAGGATTATATTTATTAAGACTTTTTGTATGGTGAAGCATTCTGAATTTGTACGCGGAGATCACCAGCAGTTCAGCACTTGAGTGAGTGAAGATCTTGCCCTCACCCCCCTCAGGTACGTTACCCTTATGCCCTCACTCCCTCGGGTATGTTACCCTTATGCCCTCACCCCGTCGGGTATGTTACCCTTATGTCCTCACCCCTCAGGTACGTTACCCTTATGTCCTCACCCCTCAGGTACGTTACCCTTATGCCCTCACCCCCTCGGGTATGTTACCCCTATGCCCTCACCCCTCATGCAATCGTCCCTCTTCCCATGTACCCTCCCCACGTACCCTCGCCCCTCCCCACGTACCCTCACCCCTCCCCTCACACACCCGCTCTTCATATATTTGGTTGTTTTTACGGATTTTTGTGGGATAAGGGACTGGTGGGATGCAACAGCATTTAACCTTAAGTGTCTTGTGTTGCTCCCCTGTGTGGCAGTGATTGACGGGTCGTGTGAGCTCTTTTACACGTTACTGTTAGTGTGGAGTACTGTTGAGGGGCGTGTGTGAGGTACATTGTTTGGCTGATCAGAAGACACGTGTCTTGGTCTAACTTATCACGCCTCTGATTTATGACGGCACTCGTAGTCGCTGTCATTGATTCACTGCTGCTACAACATCTAGCTAGGTCAGGAATATTACCTACCTGTAGCTATTAAATTGTTTTTGGCAATAGTAAGATTGGCCAGGTGTGGAGTTAACTTAAGGACTGGTAATCTCTGGAACTGATTATAATCCATCCATCTGTGCCCGCGTATGCTAGACAGGAGTTAATACCACGCAGTATGTCTTGCGCGTCACTGGGGTAGGAAACACAAGTATAAAAGGTGTAAGTTAGCGGATGTTGGTTAGTGAGGTGTCAAGTGTTGCTCTTGACTGCCACCAACAGCCTGTGATAACACAAGTGTTTACAATGTTTCGTCACAACACCACCAAAATAGCTGTTGCTAATCCATTACTCTTGTTTCCGTGCGGGGTGAGGCGCCAGGCTGGACCAAGGGGCGCCTCGGAGGGTGGGCGGACACAGAACGTCTTTGTGGTGGGTGTTTGGGGGGGGGAGGGTCCTCTCCTACCCACCGACAACCTTCCCTTGTGGTGGTGGTAGTTGTGATAGTGGTTGGTGGCCGCGATGGTGGTTGTGGTATATGGTAGTAGGTACCTGTGAGTAGGTGCCCGTGGTGGTGGTGATAATCGACTGAACATTGACAGGTGTTTCGTTGTGTGTAGTATGGGTGGTGAGGAGGAGCCCGGGGCGGTACAGTATGTCACCTCGCCCTACTTGGGATTCACTCTGTTCAGGTCATAGTATTTGAAATATTCCTAGGAGTCACATTACATTTAATTGTATAAATAAGTGTGTACAATGAAAGACGAAAGTCGTGTCGTGAAATTTGGTGAAAACATATGCCGAAGGGCTAAACTTTTGGTGCGTTCTGCCTTGTGGTAGGGGGCTCTCATAATGTTTCCCGAGTTACATTTAATCTTGGGACAAAACCGCGACGCGACTTTTGTCTATGATTGTACAATAATTCTGATTTTGTTCATATTTAACCTAAAAAGAAAAGATATAAACACGAGTAGGTTAAGGCCGCTCAGTAATTAAGACAACTCCTAAAACAGAATGGCGCATTTTGGGTTAAGTAATTGAACACCTCGGTACTATGCCGTAACTGTTATAAAGAGATAGTTTAATGTTGGTGTCATGGTGTGAGAGGGGTCATGGTGGCACCCTCACTGAGAGGGGTCATGGTGGCTCCCTCACTGAGAGGGGTCATGGTGGCTCCCTCACTGAGAGGGGTCATCACAGATGTTGGGCGTGTTGGCTTGCGAGGAAGAGGGGTATATGTACAAAGGTTTCCCAGGAGCAGAAAGGAGTGGATGTGACTGGTTCTCATCATAACATTTTTAGGTTAATTTAATTGCAATATGTTGTATCCTGTTTGAGAAACTTTGTTAAATATAACGAAGGTTAGTTTTATTAGGGATTTGCTCTTCTTGGCATAATGAGTTTGGGGAGTTTTTCTTTGATGCATATTTTGCTTCTCCACTAATGAGTGGGTGAGCGTCCACCTCGTAGGCAGCGGTGAGTTAGTCTGACTGATCAATAGTTACTCGTTAGTTGAGCCATCTGGCAGTTATGAACTACCTCATAACGGTACCAGAACACCGAATTAAAAAAGAAAACTGCTGTTGACCTGAGTTACTCAAGCGAGTGACCGTAGGAGAAATTGATGATGATCTTGAAGAGTTCAGAATTAAACCAATATATAGAAGTACTGAAGAAAGTTCCTTTAATATTTGACAGCAAGAACGTGTGATTAATAATGAAGTTAGACTATATCTATTACCCTTAGATCAGATGGATGAGTTATGCAAGTGTTGAAATCTCTTAAAATACGAGTGTTCATTGACACAAAAACAGTTGTGCACTATGTATAGTTTCACTCTTGACAGTTTAGTTTTCCTGCAAGAGAAGTACTTGTGGACAGCTGGGAGTCGAGGGCTGACAGCACACTCGAGCTATCAACATAAAGCCCTGCAGGTGGTGATGTAGTGTGGCGGCGTGACCCGAGGTGGGGGTCGCATAGACCACCCAACTCTATCCACCACTATCCTCCTAAAATATACAATTATACAGCATACAAATAAGTTTACATCATAAGTATCAAGTATCAGAGGAAAATCGTGCATACGTGAGACGTGGAGGGGACGAGAGGAGAGTGACGGCGAGGACTGTGACCCTCTGGCCCGGCTGATGCTGTACCACCTGTCTTATTGTGTGGGGTAAGGATACGTGAGGTGCTCTCTGCAGCACCTGTCCACTTAATATCCGAGTCTGTCCCTTCACCCGCAGCTGTGTTCCTTCTTAAGGTGTTACATTTGTTTGTGAGCCAGGTTTTTTTTCTTTGTTGTGTGGAGAGAGAGAGAGAGAGAGAGAGAGAGAGAGAGAGAGAGAGAGTCTCTCTTTGTGGTTGGGTGGTGACTGGTTGACTACTTCACGGGTGGCCAGAACAAGTTGATAGTGTCATGGATATCAAGTTCCACCACCGTTATCAGTACAGCCAACATCTGCATCTTGGAGTAACAATCTTCTAGAACCATATAGTGGTGATTGCACAGTTGGGTGTGGTGAGGGATGTTACGTCACTGTTCCTTATTCATGAATCCTGAAAGAGTCGAGGAAGCCGTAATCATAATGTGATTACAACACGAACGCTAACACAGGTGCTTTGGTACCTGTCATTAGTGTTTGTTACTTAGTGTATCACCGGAGTAATATTCCTTCAATCAGTGAATGAAGTGCTTCCCCCCTCCCCTCCACACAAATAGTGGCGGAGACTTACTCGTTGTTGGTCAGTAAAAGTTATAAAGGTCAGACAGCTGCCCTGTGGGGTTGTGTTGCATCACGAGTTGCAGCGCCGCGGGTCACTCCTCGGCCTAGTTTGTGCTTGTGGTGAAGCTGGACCTGTCGTGCGTGTTGTTGGCACCTTTTTCTTTACAGATGGTTTGGTTAACTGGCATTCTGATTGCCTGGATGGTTGAGTAGTTAATGGGTGTGAGTAGTTTAGTGGGTTAGCTAACTCTGGGTGGCTTGAGGAGCAAAATTGTGATCCCTTCTTCTAACCGCATTGAAATCTTCCCGTCGCTCTTGACGGCAATTTCCTCACTGGGAAGGTGGTGGACCCAGAACACTGGACCCCTTGGGGCACCAGTAACCAACACTCATGCGGGTATGTACCCAGCTTCACTTGTAGGCTATACGGCAAATCAGTTTATATTGGTATATCCTGTGCTGCACACCCGAGTTATCAAGAACCCATAGCTCACGGACGACTTCCCAGGAATACACACTCGGTAGTCACGTAAAAATTAACAAACACCTGAACACATGGATCACAACAGAGTTTTAGTCGTTATTGTGGAACGTTTTATTTTTTTTATCCACAGTCAGAATAAGTTAAGGATATTCACTATGATGAAGTGCATGTAGACAGTAATAATGGATTTCAGCGATTAATGTATATTAAAATGCTGTTGGCATGTTATTTTTAGTTTTTGAAATTTCAGTAGTGATATACGTGCATTTTGATGGTCACACTCACGGGGTCGTCTGTGGGCCATTGACAGGGTACGGCCGCTGCCTAGTTCAGTGTCACTGAATGACCAGACTTGTTAAGTAACTACTGAAATAATCAACAGGACTTTAACGAGTTGCATTCAACGTCATTATCGCAAATAAACATAACGGTGTGTGGAAGGGAGGGGCATCATGGGACAGGTGTGAGGAAGGGAGGGGCATCGTGGGGACAGGTGTGAGGAAGGGAGGGGCATCGTGGGGACAGGTGTGAGGAAGGGAGGGGCATCGTGGGGACAGGTGTGTGGAAGGGAGGGGCATCATGGGACAGGTGTGAGGGAGGGAGGGGCATCATGGGGACATTTAGTTTTTAGTTTAACAAATTTATTGGCAGAGCTTGTAGTACAGTTTGCCTATTCTGAGTAATTCAGTCAGGTCTTGACACTGAGGGTGGTATCACTTCTCACTGTCACGCAGGACAGAGGTTCATACACAAAGAAATACATCATATTCATTAACAACTATAAATGTATAGAGGTCAGATTCATATGGGTAATGTCACTGTTCACTGCCATGCAGGACAGAGGTTCGTACACAAAGATTTGCATCATATTCATTGACAGTACATATATGTAAACACACACACACACACATATACATACATATGCGTATATACATACACATATACATGTACACGTACATATACATGCACACACGCACACATACATACATATACGTCGGTCAGATTCATGTGGGTAATGTCACTGTTCACTGCCATACAGGACAGAGGTTCGTACACAAAGAATGCATCATATTCATTGACACTATATATAGGTCAGATTCATGTGGGTAATGCCACTGTTCACTGCCACGCAGGACAGAGGTTCGTACACAAAGAAGGAAATACATCACATTCACCAGCAGCATATATGGGTCAGTGGATCACATACATTGGAGTCATATTCTAGTTGAAGACTAATCAGTGTGGGCTAGCAAATTTGGGATAAACAGCAAGAATGTCCTCAAGCACACCTGATTCAATGAAGTAATTACATAGTTCAAGATACAGTAAGTCAGGTGGCCTGAAGTCTTTGACAGTGTCACATTCAATAATATAGTGTTCAAGTGTATGCTTTAAAGGTTTATCACAAAGTTTACATGCTGAGTGTTCCGGTATGGGTACAGCGTTACTAACTTGCCAGATGTGTCTGTATCCTAGCCTAATTCTGGCCACGACTACATCACATTGTCTGGTTCTGTCCTTATGCTGGCCATACCGGTACCTCTTGTTACAAAATTTGTCATATTTACTAATGCTACAACTGTCAGGTCTCTCTGCATTTCTCACTTCTTCTAGATCAGAGTTCATGATTCTGACTTGAATGTTTTTAATTACGGCATTGGACAGACCAAGGTCACGGTCAACATTTTCTTTCTTACACGCCTCATTGGCCAGTCTATCAGCACGGTCATGATACCTGATTCCAACATGGGACGGAATCCACACAAATTCGATACGAAAGTTGTTCTCATTGGCAGTTATCACATTCCTTTTAATATCACATGCAACTTTAGACATAGAACCTGACGGGCTGTTCATTGATTTCAAAGCACTTTGAGAGTCACAGAATATCACCCCACCTCCATTTTCTTTGAGGTAGTCTGTGGCTAAGTAGATTCCAGTTAGTTCAGTTTGTGTTGTGCTGGCCCAGTTGTTCAGCCTTTGCTTGTTTGACACTATCATCTCTTTTTCTTTATATATTACAATTGCACAGCCTGTTCTACCTGTGTTTGTCTGCACAGAACCATCAGGTGAGGAAACAAAGTAGGTAGAGGAAGGGTAGGAAGGGCCTGGGTGCAAATGGTGGAAAGGTAAAGAAAACTATTGAGGCGGATGTGAGAGATGGGAGAGGTACCTCTGTGGGGGGGTGTGGAAAGGAGCAAGAGAGGGTGAGGAGAAGGACTGGTGGGTAAAGGGTCAGGGTGCAGGTTGGGAGGTGACCCTGTCCACCAGTAGGTTGGTGAGTGAACCCGGACTTGGGACACTGCCCAGGTCACACAAGGGAATTTTAAGTTCGAGTTTATCATTCTTGCCTGACTTACTGACCAGTCGATTTTTCATTTCAGTAGATCCTGCCCGCTCAGTCAACGGGCTCCTCACAGTGCAACATATTCTGCTGTAAAAACCACATCGCACTAACTCACCTTAAAGGATAAGTTCTCGGTTATCCTTCGTTGTTACAATTCAGCTGTCGTGGTGGCTTATAGTTGTAATTATTTATGTTACAAGTTCGTTGTCAAAGACGGGCGTGCGACCTGTGGTGTAATGGTCAGTATGCTCGCCTCGCAAGCGAGTGGACCAGAGTTCGATCCTTGGGCTGGGTGAAACTATGGGCAAGTTTCTTCACGCCATTTGCCTCTGTCTACCCAGCAGTAATTGGGAACCTTGATGTTAATCGATTTGCGGATCGTATTCCAGGGTAATGGTTAGCCAGTGCAGTTAGCGAATTGTCCGGTCTTCTCGGACTATTCCTTGACACTGGGTCATGCGGCTCGTTTACTTAGGGTGTGGTTGTTGTGTCGGCGACAGCTTCTACACCTTAAACAAATTCACGCCAAGGTGGTCCCTGGGCCGGCCATCCTCGTTACATGAGGGGCAGAAGCATCCCAGGAGACAGTCGAGGCACACAAGAGTACGTTTGACTGCCGAGCTTCCACTTGTCTTTCACGCAATTTTTGTCCAGACGCAATTTATTATTTAATAAGGTTTTAAGGCCTGCATCTGAGTACAGTACAGGATATATAATCGTAACAAGTGTTAGCACGTCCACCAGGTGTACTGTCTGTCACTCGGCTGTTGGTAGTTTGTGAGACCCCACTTAGTAACTTGGACACCTCCACCATCACTGTAACATGGTCTCTACCCTTATTCACGCCCAGGTCCATATCTACTAAATCCTTAACTTTTAGACACTTTTATATTCATCATTACTACACACTTTCGTCTTTTACCACAACCTACTGCCTTCACTATACGCCCTCCCTCACTCCGTCCACAAAATTGTATCATTTGAGCAGAAAAGTTGAAGAACACGTCAAACTGAGCATCAACTAGTGAACAGTTAAGTTAGGTAGCGCGACATTCTTGTTATTGTGACCACAAGTTGCTTGGCGGGAAGAAAGGTTACCTGCGTGACCCACCTTCTACAGGTGGACCGCTGTGTGTTGAAGCACACGCTCGCCGGCCAAGCAAACAACGTCCTTACGGTGGTGAGGAACTTGTCTGACCACCCTGCCTAACACACCTCCAGTTTGGATGATGCTGGTACCCGACGCGCCACGGGGAAATCCAAAAGGTCGTAAGTGGACAGTGGTGACAAAATACTGATTTTTGTATTATGATGTTGATATATCACCATTTCTAATTTAGTTAATATCCACGGCAATTATTCGCGTTACGGGGTTCACAATTTGTGTGGCACGGAGACTACAGCTTATTTAACGCTAGATATATTAGTGGTATAAGTGTGTGTGTGTGTGTTTTAGAACTGTACAAAAATAATTTGTTACCAAGATTAGTTACCCTGTAATAAGCTTTATTCATAGAAAAGTGAGGCTACTGTGGAAAAAAGTGTTATAATGAAGAGGATTTTGTTTACTGGGTAGTGAGACGAGGAGGGTTAGCTATGGTGGGTGGGTAGGTGAAACACACTCTCACAAAAGAATAGGGACCAGCTCCAGCCTTTGTACTTAATAGTGCAGACAAGTTATTTCAGAAATCATTGTAGTGTACTGAATATCATTATTGAGAAAGGTAATTTACATTAAGCGGTGTCATCGTCAAGTGGTGTGGTCTACCCTCCACTTGTGTTAGCTTGCTTCCTTCAGTTTGCTGGCCGTCAACACCAGGGTTATTAAGGCCGTAGTAATGTATTGTATGGGTGGTTGAGTCGACCCGCGTGGCATACCTCTTGATGTATTCGTTGGTCGCTCGGTGTTAGCGGAGTACAAGCACAAACATATTAGAACTTATTTAAAAGATTAAATGAAATATGAAATAAATGGGGTTGAATTTTTCTTTTAATCGAAGAGTTAAAAACATAATGCAGAAGAGTAAACTGTGTGCCATGTATAAGTCACAAGTAAATCTAGAAATAGGGCAAAAGACACTTTTGTTAGGGCACTGAGGTATAAGGGCGCTGGTGTAGACTACTGTATAGCAGAAGCTGGACATGATCAGCAGCAGGCAGTATACCACCTGTTCCCCTACACATATGTAACTTCTTCACTAGTGGTGCCTTTCCGGATAAACTGATAATTGCTAAAGTTCACCCAGCATATATAAAAAAAAAATCGGGTGACAAAGGTCTCTCCAAGAACTACCGCCCGATATCAGTCCTCCCAGTCTTAAGATATTGGAGTAGCTGGCATGTAGTGGACTAAATTCCTTCTGCAGTGTCAATAACATCCTTACAGACTCGGTTTGAAAGTTTTGAGCTTGAAGGTCAACAGTGCTCTGTTATCCTTTACTAATGACATCTTAGACTCCTTTGGTGAGAGTCAGTTCATAGTCGGAATATTCCTGGACCTCTCTAAAGCCTTTGATACTACCATACTGTCCTTCTGGCAAAGCTTGAACATTACTGCATTAGACGCTTATCCCACAATTGGTTTACCTCATATGTCTTGACAGGAAGCAGTATGCCTGCTATAACAATCATCAATCTGACTCCTTACTGTTTTTGTTGTACGTAAATGTTTTACTGTAGTTCACTCCAGCATACTCTTAAAATACTACCTATTTGCAGACGATAGTAATCTTTATGCCAGTCATACTGGGTAATACGTTACAAACTGACCTTAAACCTCGGAAAAAAAAACTCCACAATCTGTCAGAGGAAAAATTTGCCCCAGATCTGAACCCTTGTACCTTAACACAGTCCATGTTGTATTGCTTTCACTCACTTACCAGATTACTGTATGTAAACACTTCTGTGAACTATGTATATACTTATAATATATATATGTAAAAAAGTGATAATCGTGGTAACATTCTCATGTGTATTTACTAATACCATATTACGTGTACTTATCCAGATACAGTAGTAAATGTAATATAATAAGTCCATGAGATAAATGTACAATATATAGCAGATGCCATTAAGAGAAGTCAGGCTCTCATTTGACTCAGCCACGTCAATATTTTTAGTCTCCACTCTGTATCTATCTTTCTGGTTAAATAAACGGTTTCAATAAAGTATGAACATGAATAGTACTTCACTGGTGTTTATCAGTGCTGAGGGTTAACTTTTCTTCCATAGTTGATGGTAGAAATACATGGTGTTGTGCATCTCTTATATAGAGGCGGTAGATGTGCTGCGCCTCTCATATTGACCTGAGTAATATAACAAAAATTAAAAATTTCAATGTAGTGTATTACTACACTGGTACAACTGTACCTCCAATCCGTTAAGTCATGATGACAGCGGCCGAGGTGGCTCACTTACAGTCTTGAGATTAGACTTGGGGAGGATTTACACACGGGAAGCTGAGCAACATTTGGCGACTAAACCATGGTAAACAATGTATACAAATATATTGGTAATTTTAATTACAGCCGTTCGGGTTTCAGGCAAAAGAAAAAAGAAGGGAGTTTCTCTTGTTTGAATAATTTTCTCAACAAATTTGAGAAAAATGTATCCGAAGATTCTCCAGTTTGGAAATATCACTATTCTCGAGAAATATTGTTAAACTACACAACTACGCGTGAGTTTATTACTTGGTGGCGGGTTGGTGGGCGGGCAAGTGATGCTGAGAGTAGTTGTGCGCGCATGCGGGTGCGTAGCTGGGAGGCGGGCGTGAAGGGAGGGCGGTAGGACGTAGAGGTAGTGTGTGGTTGGTGGCGGTTGAGGGCAGTGGTCACACCTCGTGCTGGTGGTGTTTAGTCACTGACTGGTGTGTGTGGTCAGAGGGAGGCAGCTAGGACGCTACACAGGAGTATTGCACCACCTGTACCTCTCCTCTCACACCAACATCTTGGCCGTGGGTGGTGAGTTGCTGGCACTGTTGTGTTGGTATTATATCCAGGACAACTTCTCGTGTGTGTGTGTGTTCGTTCTCTCACTGTCAGGTGATGTGAGAGGTGACCGTCTTAACCTATGCACCATTGACGAATATTTTCAGGGTGTGTCATCGTACCCTAAGGAAGTGACATTCACAGGAAAGTATGCTATTGTCTTAAGACTCTTGTCCACAGCTAGTGTTGGGTGATGTGTACTGTAATATGGTGTAGTGGGGGGGGGGGGGGGGATGAGTGGTTAATATGGGGGTAGTTATGTAGGAGGTCGACCCGCACAATCCTCATGTCGGGCAAGAGATTCCGGGTGGCGGGATCCGTTGGTAGGGTGACGTCACGACACAGGCAACCTTGGCCCTTACGTCGCCGCCCGCTAGACCACATGCTAACACCCCGCCAGTATTTTGTGATGAGCGGCGTGTCGGGGCCCTCCTAGGGGTGTATACACCCTCTACACTCCATTGCTGCACACACTACACTGCACGTCCACACAATGAAATGCCAACTGTATTAAACGACACTTGTCAAGACGCCTGCTCTGAGAGCCATCTCTACTTTTATAACCTCGCCCGCATGTTCAATGCCGCATTCCACTCGTCACCACCTTATCAGGGCGCAAGCGTACCCTCAACGTCAACGCTTAAGATCAAGGTGGACTCCCTGAAACATATTACCCAAGATACCAAGGTGTTGCCCGTTGAGAGTCGTATACGGAGGCCCATATTCTCTTGTGAAATTGAAAATTGTCCTCGTGAAGCAAATGTCTGCAAACAATCACTAATAAGAACATAAGAATGGAGGAAACTGCAGCGGGCCTATTGGCCCATACTGGGCAGTCCCGTTTACACCCAACCCCTATTGCTCATATGAGCATCCAACCTATGTTTGAAGCAATTCAGCGTATTCGAGTTAATGATGATATTTGGTAACTTGTTCCATTCATCCACTACTCTGTTTCCAAACCAGTGTTTACCTATTTCACGCCTAAATCTAAATTTGTCCAATTTAAAACCATTGTTACGAGTTCGCTCCTGGTTGGATAATTTGAGTACCTTTGTAATGTCCCCTTTGTTTAGCCCTGCCTTCCATTTATACACCTCTATCAGGTCGCCCCTCGCTCTACGTCTCTCAAGGGAGTGCAAATTAAGATGCTTTAACCTGTCTCTATACTCAAGGTTCCTGATACCCGGGATTAGTCTTGTCATTCTCCTCTGAATTCTTTCCAAGGATTCTATATCCATTCTGTAATACGGTGACCAGAACTGGACTGCGTAATCCAGGTGTGGTCTCACAAGAGCAAGATACAGTTTTAGGATGACCTCGCTAGTCTTGTAACTAACACTCCTTTGTATGAACCCAAGTACTTTATTAGCCTTGTTTCGAGCAAAAACACATTGTTTACTTGGCTTAAGGTTCCTACTTATCATTACTCCTAAATCTCTCTCGCAGTCGGATTTCTCTATGGCATCGTTGTTCATCTGGTATCTGGTTTCCCTGTTTACATTTCCTATACTGAGTACTTTACATTTGTCAATGTTGAATTTCATCTGCCATTTTTCAGACCATTCGAAAAATTTGTTTAGATCCTCCTGTAGTTTTGCCGAGTCCTCGTCAGATTTGATAACACGTCCTATTTTAGTATCATCAGCAAATTTACTTATGTTGCTGTCTATGCCTATATCTATGTCGTTTATGTATATAATAAACAATAATGGTCCAAGTACTGAGCCTTGGGGAACTCCACTTGTGACGTTGCTCCAATGGGACTTAGTGCCGTTAATGCTCACTCGCTGTTTCCTGTCCTGTAACCACGCCCTAATCCATTTAAGGATGTCACCTTTGATGCCATGAGCTTCTACCTTTCTAATTAGTCTTTCGTGGGGTACTCTGTCGAAGGCTTTGCTAAAGTCGAGATATACCACATCATAATTGTGCCCCTCGTCCACTGATTCGAAAACTGATGAAAAGAATGTTAATAGATTAGTTAGGCAAGAACGTCCGCTTGTGAAGCCATGCTGGGAATCATTGATCAATCTGTGCTTCTCCAGGTGATTTCGAATAGAGTTTGAAATGATTGCTTCCAGTAATTTGCCTACTATTGATGTTAGACTGATTGGGCGGTAGTTAGAGGATAGTGATCTATCCCCCTTCTTGAAGATCGGTATTACATTCGCTATCCTCCAGGATTCTGGTACTACACCTGTTTTTAAGGACATGTTAAACAACTTTGCTAAGGGCATACTAAGCTCTTCCTTACATTCCTTTAATACTCTGGCAAATATCTCATCGGGACCAGGTGACTTATTAGGCTTTAGTTTGTCTATTTGCTTACTAACATCGTTACTAGTCACTACTATCTCACTTAATTTGTTTTCTTCACTATCTCTGAATAGAGTCGGTGCCTCGGGTATCATGTTTAAATTTTCGCTGGTGAAAACTGTTGAAAAATATTTATTCAAATTATTGCTCATTTCTCCGTCGTTATCAGTGAGCTCGCCGGAGTCTGACCGTATTGGTCCAATCTTTTCTCGTGTTTTAGTTTGGTACATTTGGTAGAATCCTTTGGGGTTTGTCTTTGCCTCCCTTGCTATCCTTACCTCATTATTCCTCTTTGCTTTCCTTATCTCGGTTTTAACCCTACTCGCCAATACCCTATAATAGTCCCGGAGGTGAATTTCGCCACGATTTATCCTTCTACCTATAGCCTTCCTTTGGCCAATGATGTTCTTTAAATAACTATTTATCCATTTAGGGTCATTGTTGTTTGATCTGAGTTTTTTGTATGGTATGTTCTGCCTTTGTGCATTAAGTAACTCACTATTTAAATTGTCGTGGAACTCGGCAATCTCAGATCTCGTTATCAGGTCGGTGTCATCTGTCAGGTTCACGGCCAAGCGCGACACCCCCTCTCTCAGCTGCCTCTTTAAACTGTCAAAGTTTGCCCTTCTGAAATCTGGTACTTTAGTGGAATTTTCCTTACGTCTGCCCTGAAAATCTAACTGGAATCGAATTTCTTTGTGATCGCTGTTTGCAAGTTCGTTCCCTACCTCGACATTGCTAATGAGGTTTTCTCTGTTTGACAAAACTAAATCCAATATATTATTACCCCGTGTGGGTTCGGTTATATGTTGACTTAGGAAACAGTCCTGGATCGTCTCGAGAAAATCCTCTGATTCTGAGTTTCCCGTAAGGTCGGTCCAATCTATTTGGCCAAGGTTAAAGTCGCCTACTATACAGACTTTGTTGTGTATGGAAGCCCTGCGCATTTCATCCCAGATAAGTCGCTCATTGACTCTGTCAAGATTGGGGGGTCTATATATTACTCCTGTGATTAATTTTTCCCGACCGTCGCTTAATTCTATCCAAATTGTTTCTGTATTCCTCTCAGTTTTTATTTCCTTATTTATTTCACACTTCAGGTTATCCCTAACATAGATTGCTACTCCGCCTCCTTTCCTGGTCTGCCTATCGGTATGGAACAGTTTGTAACCCGCAATTTGGTATTCGACTGGTAATTCACGTGTGTCTAGGTTGATCCATGTTTCAGTGAATGCAATTATATCGATTTCTTCGGTACATACCAAGGCCCTAATATCATCCATTTTGTTTCTCATACTTCTACTGTTCGCATAATATACATTTAAGTTAGTCGTGTTCTGAGTCCTTCCCTTACCGCGTTTAGTTTTAAACTCCCTGTCTAATTTAGTTATGTCATCATTCCTAACACTATTTCCCTGTAATCTTTCGCCTTGTTTACCCCCTCCCACTGCAGTCTCCTCCACCCCCGTGCCCCTATGTTCTCTTAGCAGTTTAAAGACTTCGATATCTTTTGAACTGCCCCCTCTAGAGCCCCAGCCAGGGTTGCTACTCCATCCCTAGACAGGTGCACCCCATCCCTAGCATAAAGGTCCCTTCTGCCATAGAAGTTGTCCCAGTTGTCAATGAATGGGACTGATATTGACTTGCAATATCTGTCAAGACGGTCGTTAACACCAACCGCCCTTGACAACCATTCACTGCCAACTCTCCTTCTAGGCAGGACACCGCATATGATAGGGATCCCTCCCTTAGTCCTAATACGATCTATGGCTGCCTTGAACTTATCAAGAAGCTCCTCGCTCCTACACCGGCCAATATCATTGCCTCCTGCACTGAGGCAGATAATGGGTTTGTTCCCATTACCAGACAAGATATTGTCCATCCTGTCAATTATATCCCCTACCCCAGCTCCTGGCAAACACACCCTCATCCTATTTTTGTTTTTACCACAAAAGGCCCTGTCCATGTACCTTACCTGTGAGTCACCAACAATTAAAGTTTTTATACCTTCCTTGTCATCCCTGTCCCTGACTGTACTAACGTCCAATTCGTCTATCAAGGGACTGAACGGGTTGGTACACTTAGCTGTTGTTGTCGTTGTTGTCGTATCCTTGGTGTGCTTCTTCACCAAAAGCTTTGTCTTCCCACTACTCACAATTTTCCACTCGCTTGATTTTTCGTCAGCCACTGGCTTTACTCGTCCAACCTCTCCTTTTAACATCGCCATCTCTTCCCTTAATTTCAAGTTCTCCAACGTGGCCCTCTCAATTTCTAACTTGGCCTTCGCCAATTCTTCAGTGGACCACTCCAGTTTGGTCAACAAACTCTCATACCCAAGACCGCACCTTGCTCTGGCCATATCTGATAATTATCCCTCCGGAGCTAACCCTGCCGTGACCTTTCCCCTAGTGAGGTCAGAACACAACTAATGGAAGATTGTAGTGAACTTTATGCTGTAGTGTTTTCCGTTCGAGAATAATTGTAAATATTTGTATCGAGTGGGTGTGCGCGCGCGTCTGTCTGTGCGCGTGTGTGTTTAATAATGTTCACGGCGGTGATGGTATCCATTGTGAAGCTGGCGGCCAGGCCACACCTACCATATGACTTGGCACTACCAGGCCACAAGGTCGCCCTCCACGCTGCTGGTTCCACCCTGGCCTTCATACTCAGGTCTCTTATAAAATAATTTCTTGGGAGTTTTTCTTCTGTATCATCTACGTCACGGGTCTGTGGTGGGCCCTCATACCCGCCTTAAAATTGTTGCTTACCCACCGTCTTGATGATGTTACTTATCCCCGTCTTGATGTTGTGATCGACTTGCTGAACCGCCGTGATGTTGTTTCGGACTTGTTGAACCGTCGTTGTGTGTTAGACACGTAGAGCCGTGGTGTTGGTACTACCCACAGCTCTGGGAGTCACTTGGCTCTACGCCACGGTGAGCCCTGCGCCACCACCATACCAAGGCCATCCTTCTCCTTACCACAGCTCCTCAAGGAGTTCATCATTTATAATACAAATATTCTATTAAGCTATTTGTAATCAGGCTGGTTCAGGATGTATTGGCAGGTAGAGAATCCCAAAGGCAACTGTATGGCCTTTAGCTACTGTAAACTGAGACCATTCTTTGGTCGCTATGGTTCTTGCAGTGCTGTTGGCGCGTTACTCAGATATGTAGTTAATCATCCAGGGGTCTTCGCGTTACAGGAGAAAGTTACACAAGGGACGTTGGTGTAGCAGGTGAAGCTGCTTGGCGGTAGCGGGGAGGAGAGCGGTGTCCAGGTTGGTGTAGGGTTACGTGGCAAGTCAGAGTCGTAGCTTTTCTTTACTGATGATGGTGATAATGTTGGCCCGTTGGCCCCTCTCTCCCTCTCCTCCCCAGCTATCAGGCGGCCAGGTCACGTTATGTTGCCAGACGGCAGGGCTGTGGAGGCGCCGCGTGCAGGAATCTTGCCTGGTGCCCCCCCCCCCCCCCCCCCAGTCTACCTTAACTAGACAAGCACATCAGACTGTCCCTCCCGAGTTGTTGTACTCTATTCTCAGCTTTTCAGTATAACTATGGTGACCGTTGTCGGGCCAGGCATGCCACTGGATCCCTCATATAATGTTCTTGAATCCAACCAAAGTTGCTGCAGGTTTTATTAGTAATCCAGTTACTTGTTCCATCCTTCGGGCACTGGAAAGGTAAGGTGTGAAGGTGTGACGCTGTCTGGTGGGGCGTCTTTACCCCGGTTGAAGCACTACGTGGACCCCCTGTTAGAAGTGGTGTTGAAACACGGAATGAAATGTGTCGATACTGGGTTTGATGCAACAAGAGCCATGTTGTATTACTGTGGTAGATGCGCCTTTACATATACATAATAACTTATTCATATAATGAACACCACCATGAGTAATTTTACAAATAGTACTGGAAAATATGGAATGTTCAAATAGTTTTACTACAGAACAGTGTTAGGCCTATGGTGTTGAGCTCCAGTGTAGTTTTATTATACAAATACTTTGTCCCAAGAGATAGTTCCCCAGCAGTGTGATGGTCGCTGGGGCAAAAGTCAAATTCTTTAAAAAAGGGAATTTTGTTTCCCGAGCCGTATAGTAAATTTCCCCACACCGATGAATACCTTGCTGAGTCACCTTGCCGCCGAGGGTGAGGAAGATCCACGTTGATTTTTAGGTAAAGATAATTTTTGCATTACCTGCCATAGACTTAACCTGAATCACATTAGTTGTATTATGATGGGGTTGAAGTTGTTTGTCTCTTCATTTTGATATCTGCTCGGTAAACTGTTACAAATATCTACTTACTGTATTTTCACCGGATTCTGATACAGAAGCCTGTTTATTTGGGAATTGTAGTGAATACGTAAAAAACAAAAACAATTCCACACTAAGGCTTCAACAAGACGCACCTTCATTATACTTGGCTGGTAGTTGACTGTCATGATCAACAAACGCCTTGAATTTTAGGGTCGTATGTTCAAGGTCACTCACTTGACTAAACACAATCAGGTTTCTACGTCACTGGGAGGGTTTGTTGTGGTGGTGGGAGGTAGGGGGTGTGTGTGTGTCAGGAGGCAGCAGATACGACGTTTGTCCGGGGCCAGCGGTGAAGCTGTGGTTCCTGCCGTAACTGACACCTGCCTGTGCAGTATGACGTAAGACTATCTACAACGAGGATCGTACAAGTACTGCACACGAGGGTTCGTATGTATCTGTATTTGGAAATTTTTATATATACAGTTAACTTAAGTATGAAATTGTGTTCCATCTCTTTCCTGTTCCCTTCTCTTTTTTCTTCAGTCTACCGTTTTCATTTCCCATCTTAGTTGAGGTGTCCAGTTCCCCTGATCCACACCACAGAGAAATGGAAGAGGCTTAAAAGATAGAAATTTTACCCAACCTGTGGATGAATTTCAGATGATAATGACAATGTATTATTGAGGAGTGTGTTGATGTCGGACGTGTTGCCGTAGTCAGCTGACACGATGACATAAGGGCCAGCTGGTAGGATAGCCGGTATTGTACGTGATTATTACCCGTGCAGAGGCGCTATGCAAAGTTTCTGTTCTTTCACTTAATTTAACAGGTTATGGTGTAGCGTGTTGGGTACTATAGTTACTTGTGTTGTCCCGACCCCAGAAGAAACCATAACTTGCTTCTCTCCACTCCGCGCGCCACCAGACAACGATGGGCGTCAGACATTGTTTCTCAAGCTCAAGAACTACAGGCGATAAAATATATGGATTCCTGTCACAACATTGGTTGGCCATTATCATTGATTCATTCTCGCAAATTATGGAAAATGTCCATTCGTATGTTTGAGATAATTATTATGCTTGGCAGGTGTCGAATGTTGCATAACTCGAATGTTTTGATGTTGGCGAGGAAGGGAGTCACTATGTTGGGTAGGGGTAGGAATGGTTGGTGTGGCGTGGGTAGGGGTTGGGGCAGGAATGGTTGGTGTGGCGAGGGTAGGGGTGAGGCAGGAATGGTTGGTGTGGCGAGGGTAGGGGTTGGGGCAGGAATGGTTGGTGTGGCGAGGGTAGGGGTTGGGGCAGGAATGGTTGGTGTGGCGAGGGTAGGGGTGGGGCTGGATTGATTGGTGTGGGTTGGGTAAGGGGTGGTGGCGGGAATGGTTGGTGTGGCTAGGGTTGGGTAAGGGGTGTTGGCGGGAATGGTTGGTGAGGGTAGGGTAAGGGGTGGTGATGGTAGGGTAATGGGTTGTGGCGGGAATGGTTGGTGAGGATAGGGTAAGGGGTGGTGATGGTAGGGAAATGGATGGTGGCATTAATGGTTGGTGTGGGTAGGGTAAAGGGGGTGGCAGGAATGGTTGGTGTGGCTAGGGTAGAGGGTGGGACCAGGAGTGGTTGGTGTGGCTGGGGGTGGCAGGAATGGCCGGTATGGCGAGGGCCTAGGGCAGTGTTCACCCCACCTGCTCGACCAGCGGGCTGTGTTGCCACTTACCATTTTGTGTGTGTGTGTGGGGCAGTAGTTGTTTGGGTCGCACCTGTACTTGATCACTGACCCACACGCTGCCTCACCACTGCCATTATTCTCGACTCACTGTACTTATTCATTACATTTATTGGTAAATATCTCGGTCCTCCAGTAATGTTACGCTTGTACTTCAGGGGTGAGTACAGTCTGTACTCACCCCTGAAGATGTGAATTACACGAAAGCGCTTGGGAACCAAGTGTTTTCTTCTTTCCTGGTGGTTATCAGCATATACCTAGATCACGCGCACGTACAGTGATTTACTTATATATATATATATATATATATATATATATATATATATATATATATATATATATATATATATATATATATGCTGATAACCACCAGGAAAGAAGAAAACACGAAGTTCCCAAGCGCTTTCGTGTAATTCACATCTTCAGGGGTGAGTACAGACTAGAGAGTAATGCAAAACAAGGTGAATATATACAGAGGAGGGTGAGACCAGGTCCACAATGGTCAGGTAATTAGGTAATGACCCTACTAATCTTTAAATAGCACACAACGGTTGAAAAAAAAAAATGTAAAATCAAATTTTTCGAACACCTTTTTTCCCCCATTTTAGTTCGAATTGTTGAATCTTGTTAATACAATTTTGTGGTTTTGCTAACATTGGCTGAACTGCTTCTTGGTACTCTGCTTAACGTCTCTTGGCTATGGACGTGGTTGTAATATTCAGTTTTTCGTGGCAACACCAACTGTTGAATACACAGTATTTATCATATACTAGTTGGTGCTCGTCTCGTGTGGTCGTCCGCTTTTTCATCTTGTGAATTAACGTCATACAAGAGTGGGGGTTACTTTATTGGATACAGTACAATTACCCAGAAAGGTTTTTCACTGACTTTTGGGTGATGTACGGGAGGAGAGTGCGTGAGAGGCCAATGATTTCTACAGCAAATTACAGAGTGAATAAGTGAGTGTTCAGAGGGAGGAATTTCTGTAGTTCCATCTGTTAAAAGCAGGTGCCTGGGCTTCTGTAAGAGAAGAGAAAAGGGCGGCGTTGATGGTGGATCTACAGGAGGAGGTTCTTGTCTTTTCTGGGGTTAAGTGAGGAAGGTTATGGGAGTTGACACCCCCGAAGATAATATGTAGTGCGGTTGCCGACGTATTCCTATTATAACAACCAGCCACACGCTAACTAGTGTACACGATTTGTTTGGAGTCGACTCTGGGGTAGATGTGGTAGATATTCTTTCTAGTGGCGATTGGTAAGTGTACTGTAGGTGAAGCGAAGCGTGTGTAGCCTTGACCGTGGTCGCCAGCCCCCCCCCCCCCCCCTCACGCGCTCACCCCACCACAGATTATAGTTTTTGTAGTACTTAAGTGATGTAAATTGAGGTGTTTTAGGGCTAGTGAGCTTCAGGCGGCAGAGTAGTGTGGGGTATAGAATAATATACTGCACTGGTGTCTGATTCGTGGGGAGGGAGTCATACGGCAGCCACAGCGCAGCGTGGTGTGTTGCCGACCAAACATGTGGCCGTGTTGACGTATCACCTTGGGCACTCCTGGCTGGGCTATCTTCCCTAGGCTCAGCCCGGGATGCTTCTGACTGCGTGGTGTGCCTGCGTGGTCTGCTAGGGTAGTAGTCCTGCGGCCTCCTTCCCTCACACATCTGCAACAACTGTTTACGTTAACTTAGTCCCTCTTAGTCCTTCATTCAAGGATAAGAAGAAAACCCAACATTCCCGTGCACTTTCTTGAAAGAAAGTTTTCGAGTGATGAAAGTGGGTCAATTTTGTTTATTTGGCTGACGGATTATAGAGGTCGTTTATGTTATTAAACAAACCTTCCTCAAAATAAGTTAATGCAATATTATGAGCGGGAAATAATTTAGCTCCAGTTTCGTATTAACAGTGAAGACATTTACTGTACCTTAACGACTTGATGAGGCGAGGTCTGTATATGTGGCATACTAACCTTGCTGTGATCCACTGTGGTGGTAGTGTGAGGAGCAGAGGCTGTGGAGCACCATTGACATTCCTGAAGGGTGGAGGAGAACGAGTCATCACCAGTGACCCGTGGTGGATGTGGCCGGTAGTGTCACCACCTCCTCCACTTACTTGTGTTACGGGTCATGGGGCCGCGCTCTCCCTCCTCCACCTTGATCAATCCATTTCTCTCTCCACCGTGACCCACTCATAAGAACATAAGAATGGAGGAAACTGCAGCGGGCCTATTGGCCCATACTGGGCAGTCCCGTTTACACCCAACCCCTATTGCTCGTATGAGCATCCAACCTATGTTTGAAGCAATTCAGCGTATTCGAGTTAATGATGATATTTGGTAACTTGTTCCATTCATCCACTACTCTGTTTCCAAACCAGTGTTTACCTATTTCACGCCTAAATCTAAATTTGTCCAATTTAAAACCATTGTTACGAGTTCGCTCCTGGTTGGATAATTTGAGTACCTTTGTAATGTCCCCTTTGTTTAGCCCTGCCTTCCACTTATACACCTCTATCAGGTCGCCCCTCGCTCTACGTCTCTCGAGGGAGTGCAAATTAAGATGCTTTAACCTGTCTCTATACTCAAGGTTCCTAATGCCCGGGATTAGTCTTGTCATTCTCCTCTGAATTCTTTCCAAGGATTCTATATCCATTCTGTAATACGGTGACCAGAACTGGACTGCGTAATCCAGGTGTGGTCTCACAAGAGCAAGATACAGTTTTAGGATGACCTCGCTAGTCTTGTAACTAACACTCCTTTGTATGAACCCAAGTACTTTATTAGCCTTGTTACGAGCAAAAACACATTGTTTACTTGGCTTAAGGTTCCTACTTATCATTACTCCTAAATCTCTCTCGCAGTCGGATTTCTCTATGGCATCGTTGTTCATCTGGTATCTGGTTTCCCTGTTTACATCTCCTATACTGAGTACTTTACATTTGTCGACATTGAATTTCATCTGCCATTTTTCAGACCATTGGAAAAATTTGTTTAGATCTTCCTGTAGTTTTGCCGAGTCCTCGTCAGATTTGATAACACGTCCTATTTTAGTGTCATCAGCACTTATGTTGCTGTCTATGCCGATATCTATGTCGGTTATGTATATAACAAACAATAATGGTCCAAGTACTGAGCCTTGGGGAACTCCACTTGTGACGTTGCTCCAATGGGACTTAGTGCCGTTTATGCTCACTCGCTGTTTCCTGTCCTGTAACCACGCCCTAATCCATTTAAGGATGTCACCTTTGATGCCATGAGCTTCTATCTTTCTAATTAGTCTTTCGTGGGGGACTCTGTCGAAGGCTTTGTGAAAGTCGAGATATACCACATCATAATTGTGCCCCTCGTCCACTGATTCGAAAACTGATGAAAAGAATGTGAATAGATTAGTTAGGCAAGAACGTCCGCTTGTGAAGCCATGCTGGGAATCATTGATCAATCGGTGCTTCTCCAGGTGATTTCGAATAGAGTTTGAAATGATTGCTTCCAGTAATTTGCCTACTATTGATGTTAGACTGATTGGGCGGTAGTTAGAGGATTGTGATCTATCCCCCTTCTTGAAAATCGGTATTACATTCGCTATCCTCCAGGATTCTGGTACTACACCTGTTTTTAAGGACATGATAAACAACTTTGCTAAGGGCATACTAAGCTCTTCCTTACATTCCTTTAATACTCTGGCAAATATCTCATCGGGACCAGGTGACTTATTAGGCTTTAGTTTGTCTATTTGCTTACTAACATCGTTACTAGTCACTACTATCTCACTTAATTT
>CAUDMG010003239.1:0-37781 GCA_958450375.1 Homarus gammarus | reverse complement strand
TGTAGTGGACTTCTCCCCTACAAGCTGCCACGCACCACCTGTTACCGCCTTCCCTAGCAACCAAGCGTATCCGCATTCCATTGCCCGCCGTATCCTAGCAACGGAACTAGTCACCGGCTACTTCTCGGGTTTTTCCACCATGACTCATAGCCGCTGCTGGGTGTATATAAGCTCTGTCTCTCCATTGAGATGCATTCTGACCAATCTTCTTGAACAAGCAACATCTCCTCCAGCAAGCTCCACACTGTTAACATTTCATTCAACCAGGAGGCCAGCAACAGGCAACATCTTCTCTAACGGAGCTCCTGCACACATACCTCCTTCGACAAGCTACTCACCGCACGTCTCTACCAAGCAGCCCCTCACCACACAGCACCTCCAGCACCAGACTGTCTATCATATCACTTATATATTATACAAGAAAACCACATTAGAGTTTCCTTCCATCCTGAGTGCTAGACAACTTTAATATCTCGATACCCCTACAATGGTGACTCCCGGAGATAAGCACTCACACAGGATGGAGGACGGACGGATCTCTCTGCCGATTTTCAACCACAACGTCGAGGACTGGCTTGACCATGTGGAAGCAGCCCTCGCCGGCTCACGAGCGACCGACGAACAAAAGTATTGCGCCCTGCTTTGTGCCTTACCCACGGAAGTGGCCACGCGGGTCTCACAAACCATTTCCAACCCTCCAGATCACAACAAATTCGCTACCCTGCGGGCTGCCTTGAAGACGTGTTATCAACAGACCAGCCCCAATCTCCTGCAAGATCTATCCTCTACCTCCCTCGGGAACTCAACCCCGGGACGTCTCTGGGAGGAGATGTGTCGGCTGAACTCCCGTCACACAGACAGACTCCCCGACTCTATCCTGCGACAGCTTCACGCACAAAAGCTACCCACAGAAGTACGCAACATCCTGTCCGCAGTAGATTACTCTACGACACCGGAACTATATGCAACCGCGGCAGATAGAATTTTTAACGAATGCGCTGCTGCACCCCTTGCCGCCACGGTCACACCAGTACCTACCATCGAACTTGTAAGCCGGGTCAACACCCCTCAGCCGAGCAATTCCTCACAAGACATCAAGGACCTGTTGCAAATTTTGAACCGCAGGATGGACACTGTTGAGCAGTTCTGCTCCTCCATACCCGCTGCTGCGCCGGTTCCTGACTCACACACTACGCCCTACAAGTTCCGACACACAGCAGCCAACCCCCAGCACAACAAATTTACCCTCTGCTGGTATCACCAGACTTTCGGCCGCTATGCTCGAAACTGTGAGCCCTATTGCACCTATTCGGGAAACGGCAACACCGGAGGCTGGTAGACGCCTCAGCCTCCGTCCCTCCAGGCGTCTCATTACTGCGCGTCACCGACCGCACCTCCGGCAAGAAGTTTCTCATCGACACCGGTTCATCGGTCAGCCTCATCCCTCCCTCACTACGAGACAAGTCAAAGCAACCCTCGTATGACCTGTTCGCTGCCAACGGTACCTCCATCGCCTCCTACGGCGTACGCACCCTCGCCTTAGACCTCGGTCTGCCCAAGACTCTGCGTTGGTTATTCGTGATAGCAGACGTGTCTCAACCCATCCTTGGTTTCGACTTCCTCACCTTCCACAAGCTCGGCGTCAAACCAAGTCATCTATGCCTCATTCATGAGCCTACAGCACGCAAGATCCAGGGTTCTCGTGCCAGACACACGGACGCTATCACCTGTCTTGCGCCTTCCAACGAGTTCTCCTCCCTGCTCGACGAATTCAAGGAGCTTTTCTCACCCCGAGTCTCCCTACCCCCACCACCTACGTCGGGAATTTTCCACCACATCGAAACCAAAGGACCACCAGTCTTTTCACGCCCTCGCCGCCTGCGCCCTGAGCTCCTGTACACGGCCAAAGCAGAATTCAACAAACTACTGCAAGACGGCATCATTCGCCCTTCAAGGAGTCCCTGGGCATCGCCTCTTCACATGGTTCCTAAGCAAACACCCGGCGAGTGGAGGGTGTGTGGCGACTACAGAGCCCTGAATCTCGTCACCAAACCTGACAGGTACCCTATTCCGCATGTCCAGGACTTTCACCACAAACTTCATGGCAAGACTATCTTCTCGAAGATCGACTTGGAGCGTGCCTTCCACCAGATCCCAGTAGCACCGGCAGATACCCAGAAGACAGCCATCACCACTCCGTTCGGACTCTTCGAGTACACTTTCATGAGTTTTGGCTTACGCAATGCAGCACAGACTTTCCAGAGGTTCATGGACCATATGCTTCGCGACCTCGATTTTGTCACCGTCTACATTGACGACATCCTCGTCGCATCTTCGACGCCTGCCGAGCACCACCACCACCTACAACTCCTTCTCCAACGCCTGCAGAACAACAACATGAAAGTTCATCCTGCTAAGTGCGTCTTTGGAACCTCGGCCATCGATTTCCTCGGTCACAGAGTCTCGCCCAGTGGCATACAACCCCTACCACAGAAGATAACCGCGATTAGGGAGTTCCCCAAACCTGAAACGGCGAAGAAACTCCGGGAGTTCCTGGGTTTAGTCAACTACTACCACCGCTTCATTGACAAAGCTGCCACCGTCCTAGCCCCCCTACACGACCTTCTCAAGGGACGCCCAAAGACGTCTCACAAGTCTCTCATGTGGACTCAAGAGGCTACTACGGCATTCACCACTATCAAACAGCACATCACACGCCTCACCCTCCTGGCCCACCCCGCACCTAACGCCCGGACCACTCTCACAACAGACGCTTCTTCTACTGCAGTGGGCGCCGTCTTACAGCAGGAGATCAACGGAACTTTCATGCCCGTTGCTTTCTTCTCACAACGGCTTCAACCACCACACCTCAAGTACAGCGCTTTTGATCGAGAACTCCTGGCCATATACTTGGCTGTCAGACATTTCCAACACTTCCTCGAGGCCCGTCAGTTCACCATCTTCACTGATCACAAGCCCCTCGTCCACGCTTTCGCTTCAGCTTCCCAGTCACATACACCTCGTGTCCTGCGCCACTTGGCTTACATCTCGGAGTTCTCCAGCGACGTCCAACACATTAAAGGCAGCCACAACGAGATCGCCGACGCCCTCTCTCGTTGTATATCCACCATTCTTCCCTCATCTCCACCCATTGATTATGGGCAGCTAGCCGCGGCTCAAGAGAAAGACGAAGACCTGGCAGCTTACAAGACATCCCCTCAGGCCTCATACTCCAAGAACTCCCTGTTCCTGGCACAAAGATAAAATTGTGGTGCGACGTATCCTGTGGACAGCCTAGACCGTTCGTGCCTCACGTCCACCGCCGCGCTGTTTTCGACCGCATCCATGGTCTCAGCCACCCGGGTGTGCGGGCCTCCCAGCGCCTCCTCACGCAACGTGTCGTCTGGCCCGGCATCAAGTCTGATACTAAGAAATGGGCTGCCCAGTGCCTAGCCTGCCAGTCCTCCAAAATACATCGTCACATACGGGCCCCCTTACAAGCCTTTCCTATTCCCAAAGGACGTTTTCAAGTAGTACACCTCGACATCGTGGGACCTCTTCCATCATCCTACGGTAGCACCTACATCTTCACCTGCATCGACCGTTTCACCAGGTGGACAGAAGCAATTCCCATGCCCAACGCTACAGCAGAGACTACTGTCCGCGCCTTCATGTCCGGTTGGGTTTCCCGTTTTGGCCCCCCCGCTACCGTAATCACTGACCGAGGAGTACAGTTTGAGTCACAACTCTGGCAGCACCTCCTACAGTTCCTCGGCACGTCTAGACAACGCACTACAGCATACCACCCTCAAGCCAACGGCATGGTAGAACGTTTTCACCGGCAGCTAAAGGACGCACTCAAGGCACAGCACGACCCTTACAGCTGGACTGATGCGCTTCCCTTAGTGCTCCTCGGCATCCGTGCGTCACACAAGGAGGATATGGACTGTAGCCCAGCAGATCTGACACTAGGCGAGCCCCTTCGGCTACCCGGGGATTTCTCACTCCCTCCTGATCCCAATCAAGCCACTCCAGCCGTTCGTCACGACTTACTCCAAAAGCTACGACAAGCAGTTTCTGCATTCAGAGCTACTGCTCCACGCCAGCCTACTCGGCGCCCTGAACACATCCCTCCTGCACTACTCACAGCCGAGTATGTTTTCGTCAGGCATGATGCTCACCGCAACCCATTACAACGCCCCTACGATGGACCCTTCCAGGTGGTTACCCGTTCTGCAAAGTTCCTGACAATTATCCGGAATGGCAGACATGACACCGTCAGCATAGACAGAGTCAAACCGGCCGCCTTACCCGTCGGGCCCCCAGCCCAGCAGCACCATCAACAAACTACGCCTGCACCAGTCCACCCGCAGTTACCACCGGCAGCAACACCACGCCCACGACATTTCTGGGCACCCTCTTTTCACCCTCATGTACAACCTGCTCCTGTCATAGAACCTGAACCTGTAGTAAGCCTCCCTCCTATCATAGAACCTGCTCCTGTCATAGACCCTCCTCCTGTCTTAGAACCTGAACCTGCTCCTGCCATGGACCCTCCTCCTGACGCAGCCCCTGCAGCAGCAGGAGCACAACAACCATTGCTTGTACAACCTCCTCTAATCCCAAACCCTCTTTCTCCTCCTAATTCTCCCACAGGTTTTGTGTCACTGGACGGAGTTGTTACACGTAGCGGTCGAGTCGTACATACACCTGCCCGGTATGTGTTATGTGTGGGACACAACCCGGACAACATCCAGCCTCCCGCCGCGCCGGGAGGGGAGGGGGAGTATTGTAGTGGACTTCTCCCCTACAAGCTGCCACGCACCACCTGTTACCGCCTTCCCTAGCAACCAAGCGTATCCGCATTCCATTGCCCGCCGTATCCTAGCAACGGAACTAGTCACCGGCTACTTCTCGGGTTTTTCCACCATGACTCATAGCCGCTGCTGGGTGTATATAAGCTCTGTCTCTCCATTGAGATGCATTCTGACCAATCTTCTTGAACAAGCAACATCTCCTCCAGCAAGCTCCACACTGTTAACATTTCATTCAACCAGGAGGCCAGCAACAGGCAACATCTTCTCTAACGGAGCTCCTGCACACATACCTCCTTCGACAAGCTACTCACCGCACGTCTCTACCAAGCAGCCCCTCACCACACAGCACCTCCAGCACCAGACTGTCTATCATATCACTTATATATTATACAAGAAAACCACATTAGAGTTTCCTTCCATCCTGAGTGCTAGACAACTTTAATATATCGATACCCCTACAGTATCGTTCCGGAAAATATTCATTATAAAAAAGTTCGACATGCTGCAATGAACAAGATCAACAAAATGTAGTTTTCAAGTGTATTAAAAACTTTTAAAACATGTAAACCAAGGCGATACAAATGAACCTCCACACAAGGCACCTTGAAGTGGTTCAATCCACTGCCTACTCTTGTGCTTCATTTGGGAGTTACACCAGCCAGAAGCTGTATCTACGAGCCACTTGTGTACCAATAGTGGTCAGGCCATACTTGCACTGGAAACATTTTTCTTTTACCATTCACTCCTTGATGAACATTTAAAAACAGCATAAAAATTCGACATAATCGCCAGAATCATAAACTCTTGGTCTTAACATACCTTATTGAAGTTTGAAGCCACCTGTCACGCAAGAAACAGGATTCAGTCTATTCAAAGCAACTTTTCAGTGAAAAACGAACAAATAGTCACGGGTAACGTAACGCCGCCACTCCCCCTCACAGTCCACGGTATACTGGTGAATCAGCTGACGCCTGACGGCGACACACGAGTTGGGAGACATTTGTGGGCCAAAATAGTAAGTTCACCATGTGGCATCATTTACCCTACAGCTGCCTTATACCGCTTTTTATTGCAGACAAATGGCCATAGAATTATAAATGCTTCCTAAGTGAACTATAAACTGTTTGCACGAGAAACCTAAATATAAATAGGAAGAGTATTCAGATAATCGGTGTTTAATGATCATATTTGTGAAATGTCCTTTTGTGTGAATTCGCAGACCAGCAACAGTCAGTCGGTACCAGTGTTACCATGACCTTCCTACATGCGCCTATTTGCAGTGTTGGGCAAATATGCGTGGCCTTGTAAATGTACATGTGTGTTAGGTATACAGGTATGTACGAGTATAGATGTTTCGATACATATATATATACACACACACACACACACACATATATATATATATATATATATATATATATATATATATATATATATATATATATATATATATATATATATACATATATATATATATGCTGATAACCACCAGGAAAGAAGAAAACACGAAGTTCCCAAGCGCTTTGGTGTAATTCACATCTTCAGGGGTGAGTCTGTACTCACCCCTGAAGATGTGAATTACACGAAAGCGCTTGGGAACTTCGTGTTTTCTTCTTTCCTGGTGGTTATCAGCATATACCTAGATCACGCGCACCTACAGTGATTTACTTGCATATATATATATATATATATATATATATATATATATATATATATATATATATATATATATATATATATATATTCAGTATATGCTGATAACCACAAGGAAAGAAACAAACACGATGTTCCCACAGTGATTTATTTACTTGCATATATATATATATATATATATATATATATATATATATATATATATATATATATATATATATATATATATATATACAGTATATAAAGAGAGAGAGAGAATAGTTTAACATGCACTCATAACGTATGTGTGTTTGCAGGTGATGGGTAGAGTGGGTGAAGGGTGAGTCGGCGTACTGCAGCACTTGTGGTTCCAAGTTTACTAACTACTCGTTCGAGAGTGAGTGCAAGTTATGTCTTATAAACATTCTTGATGGTATTTTTTTTTCCAGGGTGAAGTGGGAATATTTTGTTCTCTGGATAACGTTCTTTTGCAGCGTATGTGTGCATGTAAGTAAGGTTGTCGTTAAATTCTAAGTCAATACTGACTCAAATTCACAAAGATAACGTCGTATAAAACACCATATCACCTAATGATTACACAGATATTTTCAAAACACAGTGAAGCTCATCGTTTTCCTCGATGACGAAGCCATCAGAGATATTCCAGAAGCAAGCAGCCTTAATCCGACATCGTTTACCTGAATATTAAAGTTACAACAGAAAAAGTTTCCTTCAACCTGACTATCATACTCGACTATACTTGTCACCTCAGTTGACGTAAAACGCGTGGAGAGAACCGTATCACTGTAACACTGATCAGGTTGAGTTATCGAGGCTGGAAGGGGTGGGTGTCCTTGGAGGAGCAACGTGGATGGGGTGAGGCAGACAGTGTGTGTGTGTGTGTGAGTCATGACGGGGTAGAGGCCTCTTTCGATCGACAGGGAGCCGCCGCACCAGGGTCCAGGAGAGAGGGTTAGATGCTTTTTTTAAATTCACTTAGGTAAAAAGTGTTAACTAGTTCAAGGAAAATTTTGTTTGCTTGTCATTGGCAACGCACGTGAAGGCCCTAATGGTAGACATAAGGTAATACTTACACAGCCGTGCCTCCTGTTACTGATGCACGGCACAAGTTGTGGTATTTCTGGTTAACAATACTCCGTCTATGACCTGGAGCAAAACTCAGCCTAAATTTCACGAATAATGGCAGCGTGTCCCAATCGGTATTTAATTAGCATTGTATCATGATCCAGCGAATTCACCTAGGATTATACGGGAATTTATTCAATGTTATTTTGTGAAATGCCGACAGTTCTTAAAGAGTGCAGACATTTAATCAGCAAGTGCAGTTTACAAACTGTAGATAGTGCTAATACATCTCAAATGAACTGTCAAAGGAAATTTAATGAACAAGCTAGTTTTCATAGCAAAAAAGATAAATACTATTGTAGTGGACGTCTCCCCTACAACTGCCTACAACTGTGTAGCCACAACCACCAGCTGCTACCATCTTCCCTAGCAACCAAACTAGCGGCAAGCGAGCGGCGTCACCAGATGCCACCTTATCCTAGCAACAGAACCAAAGACCGGCGACTTTCTCGGGTTTTCCCAACATGACTCATAGATGACTCACGGCTGCTGGGTATATAAGCTCTGTCTCTCCACTGAGATTCACTTGAGACCTGAACCTCGGCGAGGTTGGTTCTCCCGGCTCCCCGATCCTTCCCCCCGAGGTACCGCGTGACCATGATCATGATCACCCTAGCCCAGGCGAAGGTTGTGAGACTGATTCCGGTCGAGCACCCTTCGCGCAAGAAACTAAATCTTCTTGTGATTAAAGATTTTTTTGACCACATTGGACTAAAGGGGGTGACAGGGGTCGTCCGGAGTAGCGGTGGTACCCTTGTCATCACGTTCGAAGAATGGGGGCAGGCCCACAAATTACCCCATCGAACGATCATCAATGGAGTCGACGTCATGTTTGACGCCCTACTTCAGGATAACTTGATTTTGGGAGTCATTTCCCACTCTGAAATTGAGTATCTCGAAAGAGACGAACTTGGCGAGCTGATTGGAGATCAGCTCGCAGTACTTAGGAAGCTGACCAGCACAACTGCCCTGGTTGGTTCTCCTAAGGAACTTCCCAGCTCCGTTATACTGGGTTGGGAGAAAATCCCAGTGAAACCTCAACAGCCAAAACCCACTCTTTGCTACAATTGCCAGAAATATGGCCATCTGGCGAGGAAGTGTCGCGCTCCCAAGGTGTGCTCTAGCTGCGGGGCACCCGGCCACACCGACGCTGACTGCCAGGCGGCCGTTAAGAAGTGCGCGGCTTGTGGTGGCCCTCACTCCTCCTCCGACCGGCTTTGTCCCAAGTGGAGGGAGGAGTGCAGGGTGGCCAGGCTGCGGTCTAAGGAAAAGTTGACTTACAAGGAGGCTCTCCTTGCAGTCAAGACTCTAGAAAAAAACAACCAAGACCGAAACAAACAAGAAAAGAACAAACAAGACAAAAACGAACAAGAAAAGAACAATCAAGATATCAACAAAGAAGAACCTGATAATATTATCGAAGACCAGACAGAACAAGACCAAAAAGAAGAAGACGAAGAACAAGAAGTAGAATGGAAAGTAAAAACTAAAAGAAGAACAAAGAGAAAAAAGAAGACCAACCAATCAGCTTCGGCCGAAATAGCCTAACGGCGAAGAGGCCAGAAATCCCTAACAACTTTGAACTGAGATTCACACACTTGAGACCTGAACCTCGGCGAGGTTGGTTCTCCCGGCTCCCCGCTCCTTCCCCCCGAGGTACCGCGTGACCATGATCATGATCACCCTAGCCCAGGCGAAGGTTGTGAGACTGATTCCGGTCGAGCACCCTTCGCGCAAGAAACTAAATCTTCTTGTGATTAAAGATTTTTTTGACCACATTGGACTAAAGGGGGTGACAGGGGTCGTCCGGAGTAGCGGTGGTACCCTTGTCATCACGTTCGAGGAATGGGGGCAGGCCCACAAATTACCCTACCGAACGATTATCAATGGAGTCGACGTCATGTTTGACGCCCTACTTCAGGATAACTTAGTTTTGGGAGTCATTTCCCACTCTGAAATTGAGTATCTCGAAAGAGACGAACTTGGCGAGCTGATTGGAGATCAGCTCGCAGTACTTAGGAAGCTGACCAGCACAACTGCCCTGGTTGGTTCTCCTAAGGAACTTCCTAGCTCCGTTATACTGGGTTGGGAGAAAATCCCAGTGAAACCTCAACAGCCAAAACCCACTCGTTGCTACAATTGCCAGAAATATGGCCATCTGGCGAGGAAGTGTCGTGCTCCCAAGGTGTGCTCTAGCTGCGGGGCACCCGGCCACACCGACGCTGACTGCCAGGCGGCCGTTAAGAAGTGCGCGGCTTGTGGTGGCCCTCACTCCTCCTCCGACCGGCTTTGTCCCAAGTGGAGGGAGGAGTGCAGGGTGGCCAGGCTGCGGTCTAAGGAAAAGTTGACTTACAAGGAGGCTCTCCTTGCAGTCAAGACTCTAGAAAAAAACAACCAAGACCGAAACAAACAAGAAAAGAACAAACAAGACAAAAACGAACAAGAAAAGAACAATCAAGATATCAACAAAGAAGAACCTGATAATATTATCGAAGACCAGACAGAACAAGACCAAAAAGAAGAAGACGAAGAACAAGAAGTAGAATGGAAAGTAAAAACTAAAAGAAGAACAAAGAGAAAAAAGAAGACCAACCAATCAGCTTCGGCCGAAATAGCCTAACGGCGAAGAGGCCAGAAATCCCTAACAACTTTGAACTGAGATTCACACACTTGAGACCTGAACCTCGGCGAGGTTGGTTCTCCCGGCTCCCCGCTCCTTCCCCCCGAGGTACCGCGTGACCATGATCATGATCACCCTAGCCCAGGCGAAGGTTGTGAGACTGATTCCGGTCGAGCACCCTTCGCGCAAGAAACTAAATCTTCTTGTGATTAAAGATTTTTTTGACCACATTGGACTAAAGGGGGTGACAGGGGTCGTCCGGAGTAGCGGTGGTACCCTTGTAATCACGTTCGAGGAATGGGGGCAGGCCCACAAATTACCCTACCGAACGATTATCAATGGAGTCGACGTCATGTTTGACGCCCTACTTCAGGATAACTTAGTTTTGGGAGTCATTTCCCACTCTGAAATTGAGTATCTCGAAAGAGACGAACTTGCCGAGCTGATTGGAGATCAGCTCGCAGTACTTAGGAAGCTGACCAGCACAACTGCCCTGGTTGGTTCTCCTAAGGAACTTCCTAGCTCCGTTATACTGGGTTGGGAGAAAATCCCAGTAAAACCTCAACAGCCAAAACCCACTCGTTGCTACAATTGCCAGAAATATGGCCATCTGGCGAGGAAGTGTCGTGCTCCCAAGGTGTGCTCTAGCTGCGGGGCACCCGGCCACACCGACGCTGACTGCCAGGCGGCCGTTAAGAAGTGCGCGGCTTGTGGTGGCCCTCACTCCTCCTCCGACCGGCTTTGTCCCAAGTGGAGGGAGGAGTGCAGGGTGGCCAGGCTGCGGGCTAAGGAAAAATTGACTTACAGGGAGGCTCTCCTTGCAGTCAAGACTCGAGAAAAAAACAACCAAGACCGAAACAAACAAGAAAAGAACAAACAAGACAAAAACGAACAAGAAAAGAACAATCAAGATATGAACAACGAAGAACCTGATAATATTATAGAAGACCAGACAGAACAAGACCAAAAAGAAGAAGACGAAGAACAAGAAGTAGACTGGAAAGTAAAAACTAAAAGAAGAACAAAGAGAAAAAAGAAGACCAACCAATCAGCTTCGGCCGAAATAGCCTAACGGCGAAGAGGCCAGTAATCCCAAACAACTTGAACTTGAACTGAGATTCATTCTGGCCATTCTTCTTGAACACGCAACACCTCCTCCTCCGCCTGCCTGGCGGTCCTCGCTCCCGCCAGAGAGCATGGCGACCCACCAGCTTGTCCTTCTCTGAGCGTCCTCACCAACCAGCTCTTTCATTCTGGCCCATCTTCCTGAACACGCAACACCTCCTCCAGCAAGCTCCTCGCTGCCCAGCTTTCATTCAACCAGGAGGCCAGCAACAGGCAACATCTTCTCTAACGAAGCTCCTGCACATCTACCTCCTTCAACACGCTACCCACGGAACGTCTCTACTGAGCAGCTCCTCACCACACGGCACCTCCAGCACCAGACTGTCTGTCATATAACTTATATTATACAAGAAAACCACCTTAGAGTTTCCATCCATCCTGAGTGCTAGACAACATTATACCACGAAATTCTACACTATCTTAAGGAATTCACAAAAATAACTATCTTTTTCTCTGATTAACGAAGTGATCACCTCAGTTTAACCTAAAATGCTTTGTACATACGCCAGGACAAAATATAAGGGCGACAAGATTTTACTATTTTGCTGGTCTGGGATCGTCCGATGGGCGACTGGGCCGATGATAGTGGTAAGACACTCTCAATATGTATAAGAGCTTCAAATAGAGAATACACTATTAATGCTAGTTATCTTAATTGTATCATCGGTATTGCGAGCGGAAGGGATGCCCATTTTCTGTATATAACACTTTATATGAAAACGAAAATATATACACTCAATGATATAATGTAGTGTGATAAAACTGGACAAATGAGTTCGTTTAATGCCACCTAGAACACCAGGCCGGTTCAGGGATTGTATGACGTCATACACAGATACCACCGCTATTCATGTCAGTGTATGGAAACCGTGCATTGTAATGAATAAACGCAGGCTAATTATGTAGATATACAATTATTATTGAGGAATTCAGTTCTATACATAACATATAAAATCAATGACAGCGAAATTTAATACCTGAATGTATAATAGGCAAGAATAAAAACAATTGATAAGTGATGAAAACTGCTTTTTCATCAATAATCACACCATTTATTATCAAACAACAATTTCAAGTACATATTCAGATTATCACCGATACAAACAAGATATCGACAAATAATAACGCGTACGAAATTTGACAACCAATTCACACAGCCTGAGAAGGATTATGGAAGATGACACGATCATGTTCCAAGGAGAGAAGCTGAGTGGTAGAAGCAACACTTTCAAGACTGCAAGGCGTGATATGCTGACATCACTGATTTCAAGTCTAAACGAAAGATTTATTGACATGGCCAGTACGATTCTCCAGAACGCATGGATTCTGAATTTCAAATTGTGGCCTGCAGTAGGAATGAAGATTTCGGGGATAGCGCTGTGCAAGCGCTGGCCCAGGCTCTTGAGAAAACACTACTTTGGTAGAGGATGAATGGACTGTGCTCAAAGGTTACATTTACAAGAGTAAGACATCACTTGTTCCAAGACTGTCATGGCAACAAATCAACCAATCATACGGAGAAAGGTGTGCCTCATTTCTCCATCTGGTTGACCTACTGCTTTCCATTCCAGCTAGTTCGGCTGATGCTGAACGTGGTTTTAGCCAGGTCAAACTCATTAAGACAGACTGGCGCAGTCGTCTCACTGATGACCACCTGACGGATCTCATGGTGGTTCAGTTGCAAACAGAGAGTGTTGGCAACTTCAATCCGGACAAAGCCATTGCCAGATTCCTAATAACTGGGGCCCACCGTGTGGATGGCTACACTCACACTGCTGGCTGCAGCACAGTGGAAGATCTGGACGACAACAATGAGTTGAACGAGGAGCATGTACAGGAAATGCTTGTTCAAATGCAATGACAAATCCATGCAATTGATATAGTTAATATGTGATTATTCCAGTGTTGGTTTATGATTTAACATGGTTTCTACAGGTAAATAAATGTCACACAGTAAATAGAACTTTGTATAAACCCGGTAAGTGCCAATGTTTAATGTTCTCGACAAATTGTTTAAGGGCTAGTTAAAATTTATAAGACTAGTAAATTTTCAAATCTACTAGTCCTGCTGGCGACTATGAAAAAATGGTGAATTTCTACCCCCGGTAATAAAATGGGATCACAAGCATTATAACTGCAAAACTCCAAACATGGACATTAAACACCATCAATATTACCTTGAGGTACAAATATATGGTGAACCAGGTTACCCGGTAAGGAAGATACCGTCTTGGCAAGGCAACTCATTGCATAGCTAAGCCACATTCGACCGAGTAAAGAGTCCTCTCCTGTTTACCTCATGAAAGCTGTCCGGTCTATCGTTTTTATCAAGTCCAAATGCTTTTCAAGATTATAGGTAATACTTGACTACCGTGGCACTCTCTTGGCGCCAACTACAGGAAATTTCTTTATAGATAATAAAAGCTTTCTTGCCTCTTGCAAATGACGAGAAGGGCACGAGGAATAGTTTTACGTAATACCACTTTTACATTTTCTTACGCTGGGAGGCGACGCCGACAAGCTCCCTGCGTGTGATATTAGTTTCACATTGAAAATATTTTTTTGAATATTTAAATATTAGATAACTTTAGTATATTAGGTTAGGTAGAGTTAGGTAAGTTAGATTTAAGTTGGATACTTTAAACTAGATTAGGTATGTTAGATTAGGTTGTGCGTTAGTGTGGGTCATCTTAACAGCAGGTAGTGGCCTTTTTCATACTGTCTCAGTACGAGTTTGAGAAAATACCCACATTTTGGATGGAAAATTGTTGTCCTCTAATGTTCTCAGAGTGTTTATTAATATTTGTATCGGCCACGCGGCTAACAGGCCGATCAGGGGCGAAGAGGATAAAGAAGAGCCACAAGCCTGCCCGCAATAGCGTCGAGTAATGTCAGTGAAGCAGATGAAGAGTTGGTTACCGAGACGCTAATAAAGTATTCGTCCAGAATACTACTGAGCGAACTAACTGTAAGAAGCAATGAATAATATTACATATGTTTCCCTTGTTAAATACTCTAAAATAACATGAAGGAAAATGTGATATTTTATGGAGAACTACGTTATATTGCATATATATATATATATATATATATATATATATATATATATATATATATATATATATATATATATATATATATATATATATATATATAATCACTGAAGGTGGCGCAACAGGCAGGGACAGAAGTGAGAACAGCAAATCAAAATTTGGGAATCATAAAGCATAACTTTGAATACAAAGATAGGAAATGCTCCTTCAACTGTATAAATGTTACGTACTACCAGTTCCAGTCTGGATTACTGGATACAGGCATGGAAACCCTATCAAACATCCCTAGAAAAGGTGCGCCACCTAGACATTAAATGGAGAAGGGGAGGGGGGGGGGGGCTGTGAACAAAATAACTACACCACCATCCCAAGACCAAACATCGTAGGACAACTCTCCTCTCAGCCCCCAGCGGACGATTTGTCGGTTCTGGGTAAACAAAAGAAATACAGTGCACTCTGCCACGTTCGTAGTGATACGGTATATATAATTTGTAATAAAAGCTTAACTTTACTTTTATCCTATTCACTACTAATCGGCTCGTTAGCCGCTTGAGCGATCTGTCACGTCTTTGTCACGCACTGTTGGCAAATACTGGCAAGCACCGGCTCCTGAATGTACCTGAACCTGCTCCAGTGTTGGTCAAGTCTTATCTTGAAAGAGCTCACACTCGGTGCCGTCACAACACTCTTGTCATGATCGTGATAATGGCTAACCTGAAAACCTTAAGGATTCATATTACGCTCAAACGTCCACAAAACCTTCCGAGTCCCCCAGTGGAAACGTTCCCCGTTTTCTCTGTTTCCTTGATGACGTCATCGATAGGCTGTCTTTGTCTAAAGGGAACTTTGAATATAATCTGCGGATTTCTTAGCAAGATGCTGTATGTTGGGACCTGTTGCCATCCAACCCTTTGTAATCAATTTAATTTTGCTTTTGATAGCTCAGTCACAGCATTGTTAGTGAGGATAATAGTAGGGAATGAAACGGAGTTCATAGTCTCAGTTTCAGCGTCAGAGTGTACAGTAAATTAATTCATCGAAATAGAAGTAGGTGGACTCCCTGACCTATTCTGAGTGAGGGTGCCGCGGGCATTTCAACTGTTAGTAAGTGCTCGCCCCTTCACCCATACAGGTATGCCATTCCACTGTGTTGTAATTCGCCCTTCTTTAAGTGATTTGACTCAATTAATAGTTGATTGTGCAAGTGTTACAGTAACGTAGTTGATATGCTCTGAGTGAAGTCATATTTACGTCTTTAACGTCCCCTGAAATGTGATGTCGTTGTCACTGTTAGTAAGTGCTCGCCCCTTCACCCATACAGGTCCTCAACGCAGCCTAGGCCGTGTCTGTAGCGTGGATGTTGTATCCACTATGTCTGGGGAGATGTCCGAGGTCCAGTAGGATCAGTTACTTTCGTGAGACCATAGCTGGCTCGTCTGGCCCTAACGCTCGGCCTGCGAGGTGACCCCGGATCACCAAGCCACACACCACTACCAGCCCCCATCATTGGTGGATGAGTGTCTAACTCAGTTGGGCTATTTGTGTGGTGGGGTTAATCCACTGGGATCTTCAGAGTTCGTCGGAAAGTACCCCATGGTGGCAGGACCCCATGGCGGTTGCTTGAGTATCACTCCTGACGACTGAGTGTTGTAGTGGTAGTTGCCCCTGGTCTTTATGGTGCTAAGTGACTATAAGATTTATGTGTTATTGAGTATGTCCACCCAGTAGAGGTGTGAGTGATATTGAGTATGTCCACCCAGTAGTGGTGTGAGTATGTTGAGCCTGAGGGCAAAGTACCAGATTTCGTCTGTTGGTACATATATATTCTTTCTCCTACCTCCATATTAATGTTTAAATAAATATTGTATTTGTATATTGTGTCTATTATTTACCTACAGTATCTACCGTTATTTCTTCCCTATTACTTGATACTATCATTACATATACCCACGAGCCTCCTCTCGTCACGCTACCAATGATTATAAGTATTAGAGTAAAAAGAATTGTTACTGACACACAATCCCTTATACTCTCTGGTATATTGTTCCAAGAGTTTACAACCCTCACTCCGAAAAAGTTTGCCCTCACAGTTTTCTGGACTTGCGGCTTCTTCAATCTTGAGCTGTGACCCCTTGTGGGGCGAGCGTCCACCAGCTCCAAGTAAGAACACTCGACTGAGTAGTGCCCCTTGAGATGCTTATATACCTCAATTAGGTCACCCCTTGCCCGTCTGTAAGCAAGCTCAGGCGCTCCAATCTCTCAGGGTAGCTGAGGTGCCGAAATGCAGGCACCAGTCTGGTGGCCCTCCTTTGAGCATCTTCAACCAACTGACAGTCCCTAGCATATCTCGGGGACCACATGGGGTGACAGTACTCCAGATGGGGAAGCACTTCACTCCTGAAGATCGTTACGAGGGACTGACCGTCTAGATATCTGAACGACCTTCTTATAAGACCCAATAATTTATTTGCCTGATTTACCTTCTTCTCGCAATGGCCCGAGAACTTCAGCTCATTGTGAACATACACACCTAGGTCCTTCTCACATTCAATCTCAAATAGTTCAGTTTCTTCATCCTGTTGGAACATATGATACGCCTCCCTACCATTGGTACGCCCCAGGTGCATCCTCTTACACTTCATGACATTGAATCTCAGCAGCCATTTCTTCGACCATTCTTGGAGCCCACAGAGGTCCTTCTGCAGCTCTTCACAGTCCGCTTGGTTCTTGATTTCCCGGAATAACTTGGCGTCATCAGCAAACATTTGTATGGAGGCGTGTACAACGTCAGGCATGTCATTTATGAAACAAACAAACAACCGCGGGCCCAACACACTGCCCTGTGGTACCCCGCTTGTGACAGGTACGGATGATGATTTCGTGCCATTAATCACCACACACTGCTAGCGGTTATGTAGAAAGTCTTCTATCCACGCTTGGACATTTCCCCGAATTCCGTACTCTTCCAGTATGATTTTCAGCCTTTCGTAAAAGCTTAAAGTCCTGCTATAATAGTCGAGAAAAGTTTATTTCTCTAGAAACATGGCCGCCATTTGCAATGACGTCACCACTTTCCCTGCAGACGAAGCAGGGATGGAGATAAAAGTCAATTTAGAAGTACCTGTAATGACATTGTCTGGACGTGGTTTTGAGAATGCCTGATACTTGGTAAACACGACAACATAGTGCTGTTATTGTTTTGAGGAAAAAACTAATGAACCACTGGGATATATCATCATTTATATTAATCAATGGGTAAAATTTTATTTTAACTACCATAAGTATTTGGATGCTTAGATTCGAGATAGGTTATATTGGGTAAATTTTAAGTTTTGGTCATCCCTGTACTTAGACATGCAGACTATATATATCACAGGGGGACGTCTAACAGATATTAAGCACAAGACTGAAGCAATTTTTATAAAGCAATTACATTACAATTAATAACTTTTATCCTTTAGTAAATGTGCAAAAAATACATTGCAAAGAAGAAAGAAAAATAAAAAAATTAAAAAGGCCATATGTCCATTCGGCCAAATATCCGTTCGGCCATTTGTCCGTTCGGTCTATTGTCCGTTCGGCCAAATGTCCGTCGGCTCAATGTCCGTTCGGTCAAATGTCCGTCGGTGAAACGTCCGTCGGCCAAATGTCCTTCGGCCATCTGTCCGGCCACGGGTCTACACACCCACGCGCTCGTATGCCCCTACTACCCGGACATAGCAGTCCAACCTGTCATCTCTCTGCCCTTTACTCATAAGAACTAATTTCTTCTTCTGTGTGGGATCAAAGCAGATGTCGGAGGCGGACGTAACTGTCGCCCAAGGTGCAGAACATTATGCCGGGTAACAGACGTCTGTGCTAGCCAAAACCAAAATTGCACAAGCTGTGATTGTGCGAGAAACAACCGACCATGTGTGGTTTGCAGAAAAGGACTCAATAGTCGAAACCCACAAGGCAGGGAGCCGACACAGGAGGTCACAGTGAATATCGCAGGGACCCAACCACCCGATGATATCCTAAATGATAGCAGTGAGTCTACTCAACTTGAAAATATAGTACCCCTGTACTAATAAACGCTGCTCCAATAGTAGCAGATGTCCACGAGGTGAATGAGAGACAGCCACCACAGAGGAATGGCATGTCGATGGAAAATGCTGACATATGGGTTAAAGAAACTTACTCAGAAATTGTCAGGTGGTCGCCAGCTAACCTGTTTGAACCACTCAAGTGTGCGGCCACCAAAGAAATGATTCGGGAGATGATTCGCCTCATAACTGGTACTCAGGACTGCTTCCTTGCCCCGTTAGCTCTTCAAATACTGGCAATAATACCACATCTATTCTCTCAGAGGACACACACAAAGACTAAGCACAAAGAAAATGCGGCAGCAATGAAGAGAAGATTGACAATGTGGCAGAATGGTGCCCTTGATGATCGCCTATGTGAAGCAAGAACACTGCAGGAGAGACTAAAATTTATAGGAGACGGAAAGCAAAACACCGATGACGTTGCGAGAAAGCTTGGAAACAAAATGCGTGTGGGAAAAGTGTCTTTGGCGGTAAGATATCTCACAGAGGAATCAAACGATGGTATTCTGGCAATAAACAGAGAGACATTAAAACAACTGAAAGAAAAATATCCCCCTGCAAGTGAAGACGAAGGCATCAGGTTCCAGGGTGCCTATATACCACCAAATGCTGTCCTGTTCGAGAAAATAACAGGAGGGATGGTGTGGAAAAAGGCACTGAAGACTCAGGGAGGTGCCGGCCCTTCAGGTCTGGATGCAAACAGTTGGAGAGTCATCCTCAGCACTAACAAGTTTGGCCCCGTAGCAAGTGATCTCTGCACGGCCATTGCCGTCCTTGCAAGAAAGCTGGCATCCTCGTGCTGCTGATATTGCAACATGAAAACTTCCTCCACCACTCACTGTCTTGTCAGCTTTCTCGACTACATATACCGCCATCTCGAGAAACGAAAAACGTCTGTAGCTGTCGCCTTCATTGATTTCACTAAAGCGTTCGACCTAGTCGACCACAATATAATCATCAACAAAGCTATTGACCTCGGGCTTCGAAGAAGCCTCATACCATGGCTTACAGACTTCCTCAGTGACCGACGCCAAGCTGTACGCTTCCGAGGGGCTGTCTCCACCTTTCAGTCACTCACCTGTGGCGTCCCCCAAGGCACCAAGATGGGACCACTCTGCTTCCTTATGCTCATCAATGATGCCCTAAGAGAAACCCCTGCTCGCTGGAAATATGTCGACGACTCCACCATTGGGATCAGCGTCAACAATTCTGCTCCCAACTATACCGCCCTTCAGGATTTATTGAACAGTCTCCAAAACTGGGCCACCAACAACCATGTCACCATCAACCATACCAAGACCATGGTTATGCACATCAACCTCTCCTCCGACATTGTCCCACCTCCTTCCATTACTCTAGGTCCGAACACACTCCAGGTTGTAGATTCCACGAAGCTCCTCGGCGTCACCATAGACAAAAAACTAAATTGGAAACCACACGTCAATGAAGTTGTCAAATCCTCCAGTTTCCGTCTCCACCTCCTCCGCCGACTCAAGTCCCTCGGAGTTCCTGCACACGAGCTCCTCAGTGTTTACACAACATTCATACTTCCCAAGCTCACCTATGCCTCCCCCACCTGGTCTTCCTCCCTAAATGCCACACAACGTAAACACCTAGAAAAAGTACAAAAGAGGGCATGCAAGATTATTCTCTCCCCCTCCTACTCCACATATCAAGAAGCGCTCAACACACTGACCCTTTCGACCCTCACTGACCATCACCACGACCTCATCTGCAAATTTGGTAAGAAGCTTCTACACCATCCCCGACACCGGCTCCTACAACCACCTGAGATCCCTTGTCCGAGAATTGCTGTTCGACACCACAACCGCATCCAGCCCATACGTGCACGAACTGATCGCTATAAGAACAGCCCAGTCCCAACCATTGTAAAAATTATCAACAACTTGTAATACTGTAACACTGTCACTATGTTGAAATGAACTGTAGTTTGAGCTTTTCCCCATCTAAGTTATTATATGTCTTATTTGTGTCACTTATGTTACTTGTATATTATTTGTAATTCGTAACCCATTCCCCAAATATGTAACTGTATATTTTCAGCCTTCTGGCTGCCAAGCTCCTTCAATAAACCGTTAATTATTATTATTATTATTATTATTAACATCTCCATGCTCTGACGGCCTGCCGCCTCATTCCCCAGGATAAGAATCCAGGATGTAGGCCTATAGGGGTGGGGGAAGTGCTGAGGTAGATTATCGGAAAATGCATAATGGAGGTGGTAAAGGATGATGTAAGGGCAGCAGCAGGAAACCTGCAAGTTCGTGCTGGCCAACAGGCTGGAGGGGAGGCTGCCATTCACGCCATGAGAACGATATTTGAGCAGCGTGATTGTGAGGCCGTTCTCCTGGTGGACGCTTCAAACGCATTCAACATACTTAACTGCAAGGCCGCACTGCACAACATCAAGATCAAGTGTCCAAGCTTTGCAATGTATATTGAAAACCCCTATAGGAATCCATCAGACTTTTATATAGTAAACAACAAGGCTCTAAGAGGTGATACCATCATACAGTCAATCGAGGGAACAACGCAGGGGGACCCTGTTGCAATGGCAATAGGCCTATCCGTGCTCCAACACACAATAAAATTTGAAACAACTGAGGTCAAGCAAGTGGCGTACGCTGATGACCTTACAGGAGCAGGAAAAGTGGAGGACATCAAAATGTAATGGGACCTGATACATCACGAGGCCCACAAATAGGGTACCACCCAAACGCCAGCAAGTCCTTCCTCATTGTGTCTGAGATTGCTAACACAGAGCCACATGCGGCTTTTGCGGCATTCACCCATGGAGTCAAGCATCGTTGGAACTATCTGATGCGTACTATCCCTGATATCGGACCCCTCCTCAACCCTCTGGAAGAAGCTATCAGCGTCAATTTCATTCCTAAATTAGAGAAACACCCACGCTTGACCCCAGCAGAAAGATCACTCCTTGCACTACCACCGAGACTAGGAGGAATGGGATTGACCAATCCAGAGGAGATTGCTGCTGCCGAACATCAAAACTCAGTTAAGCTCACGGCAGCCCTCACGGACCACATAATAGCTGAGAACGCAACAGGGGAGGTGGATACCAGTGAAGTAAACAAGATTCGAAGGTCCATTACGACAGAATGACAGCACTGCCAAAGTGATAAGTTGCAGCAACTGTTGCTGCAAGTACCAAAGAATTTGAAAAAAAGTAGCTATAGAGCAGGAGGTGGGCGCCTCGGACTGGTTAACTACGTTACCAATAAAGGAATTTTTTTATTTATTTATATATATATTTTTTTTTTACGGGGATTATCCCACCCGGGCACAGGTCACTGATCCATTTCGGGACCCGGGGGGCGAAAATGTAATAATAATAATAATAATAATTCACAGCAAATAAAATTTATAATATAAAGTAAAATAAAATATTAATGGTAATAATAATAATAACAACACTGTGATAATAATAATAATGAATACAAAGAAATACAAGAATGAAAAAAAAACAAGAGTGAGAAACGCTATATGTATGTTGTGTTGTCATGTAAGAGAAACAATTGAGACCCTACAATTGTGTGCAAATGAGGCAGAAAGACAGATCAGCAACCTGGGACTTAGTCACAATTTTTGTAATGCCATATGGCAGCAGGGTCTACCATTAGACAACACATTATGCTTCCAATATCTTCCCAGGCGGTAGTACCTCCCTGTTTGGTAGCTGCCGACTACCTACTACCTACTAAATAGCTCGGCCAAAGTGATAAGTTGCAGCAACTGTTGCTGCAAGTACCAGAGAATTTGCAGAAAAAAAGTAGCTATAGCGCAGGAGGTGGGCGCCTCGAACTGGTTAACTACGTTACCAATAAGGGCAAATGGTTTCAGTCTCAATAAACAAGAATTTACAGATGCCAATGCTCTAAGGTACGGTATGCCAGTAGAAGGTTTGCCCTCCCAATGCGTGTGTGGTTCTTCCTATGACGTCGATCACGCCATGGTGTGCAAGAAAGGGGGCTTCATATGCATGAGGCATGACGAAGTAAGGGACCTCACAGTAAATATGTTGAAGGAAATCTGCCGTGATGTCAGGGTTGAACCGACCCTCCTTCCTTTGGACAGTGAGATTTTCCAACATAGGACTTCAAACACATCTAACAAAGCCCGTGTTGACATCAGTGCTCGAGGATTCTGGATGCGGGGACAGCGAGCCTTCTTCGACATCAGGATTTTTTATCCCATGGCCACATGCCACCGTAACTTAGCTCTCGATGCTGCACACAGGAGGAACGAGAACGACAAGATAAGGGCATATGGGGAGAGAATTCAGAACGTTGAGCAAGGCAGCTTCACTCCTCTAGTGTTCACAACCTCTGGTGGGGGATGGGACCAAGTGCAATATGCTTCTATGACAGAATCGTGGAGGTGATATCTGAACAGAAACAGCAGCCCAGAAGTTATGTTACAGCCTGGAGGAGATGTCGACTCTCCTTCTCTCTCCTTCGGTCGGCTTTGCTCTGCCTCAGGGGAACGAGAGCATCGGCCCCAAAGCCGACAACAGTTGCAGATATTGACTATGAGGCTACAGTCACTGAATGCCGCATAGGTCCGCGGCTCAACTAACTCAACACAGCTAGGGTAGCTACTTATGTATTAGGATATTATATATTAAGGTAATAAAATGGTGACGAAGGTATGGATATTGGGGGAGGCTGGAGGCCATTAAAAATAATAATAATAATAATAATAAAATAAAAATAAAAGTAGTAGGCAGCTTCCAATATCTTCCTAGGCGGTAGTACCTTCCTGTTTGGTAGCTGCCTACTACTTTTATTTTTATTTTATTATTATTATTATTATTTTTTTTAATGGCATCTGTAAATTCTTGTTTATTGAGACTGAAACCATTTGCCCTTATTGGTAACGTAGTTAACCAGTTCGAGGCGCCCACCTCCTGCGCTATAGCTACTTTTTTTCTGCAAATTCTCTGGTACTTGCAGCAACAGTTGCTGCAACTTATCACTTTGGCCGAGCTATTTAGTAGGTAGTAGGTAGTCGGCAGCTACCAAACAGGGAGGTACTACCGCCTGGGAAGATATTGGAAGCATAATGTGTTGTCTAATGGTAGACCCTGCTGCCATATGGCATTACAAAAATTGTGACTAAGTCCCAGGTTGCTGATCTGTCTTTCTGCCTCATTTGCACACAATTGTAGGGTCTCAATTGTTTCTCTTACATGACAACACAACATACATATAGCGTTTCTCACTCTTGTTTTTTTTTCATTCTTGTATTTCTTTGTATTCATTATTATTATTATCACAGTGTTGTTATTATTATTATTACCATTAATATTTTATTTTACTTTATATTATAAATTTTATTTGCTGTGAATTATTATTATTATTATTATTACATTTTCGCCCCCCGGGTCCCGAAATGGATCAGTGACCTGTGCCCGGGTGGGATAATCCCCGTAAAAAAAAATATATATATATATAAATAAATAAAAAAATTCCTTTATTGGTAACGTAGTTAACCAGTCCGAGGCGCCCACCTCCTGCTCTATAGCTACTTTTTTTCAAATTCTTTGGTACTTGCAGCAACAGTTGCTGCAACTTATCACTTTGGCAGTGCTGTCATTCTGTCGTAATGGACCTTCGAATCTTGTTTACTTCACTGGTATCCACCTCCCCTGTTGCGTTCTCAGCTATTATGTGGTCCGTGAGGGCTGCCGTGAGCTTAACTGAGTTTTGATGTTCGGCAGCAGCAATCTCCTCTGGATTGGTCAATCCCATTCCTCCTAGTCTCGGTGGTAGTGCAAGGAGTGATCTTTCTGCTGGGGTCAAGCGTGGGTGTTTCTCTAATTTAGGAATGAAATTGACGCTGATAGCTTCTTCCAGAGGGTTGAGGAGGGGTCCGATATCAGGGATAGTACGCATCAGATAGTTCCAACGATGCTTGACTCCATGGGTGAATGCCGCAAAAGCCGCATGTGGCTCTGTGTTAGCAATCTCAAACACAATGAGGAAGGACTTGCTGGCGTTTGGGTGGTTCCCTATTTGTGGGCCTCGTGATGTATCAGGTCCCATTACATTTTGATGTCCTCCACTTTTCCTGCTCCTGTAAGGTCATCAGCGTACGCCACTTGCTTGACCTCAGTTGTTTCAAATTTTATTGTGTGTTGGAGCACGGATAGGCCTATTGCCATTGCAACAGGGTCCCCCTGCGTTGTTCCCTCGATTGACTGTATGATGGTATCACCTCTTAGAGCCTTGTTGTTTACTATATAAAAGTCTGATGGATTCCTATAGGAGTTTTCAATATACATTGCAAAGCTTGGACACTTGATCTTGATGTTGTGCAGTGCGGCCTTGCAGTTAAGTATGTTGAATGCGTTTGAAGCGTCCACCAGGAGAACGGCCTCACAATCACGCTGCTCAAATATCGTTCTCATGGTGTGAATGGCAGCCTCCCCTCCAGCCTGTTGGCCAGCACGAACTTGCAGGTTTCCTGCTGCTGCCCTTACATCATCCTTTACCACCTCCATTATGCATTTTCCGATAATCTACCTCAGCACTTCCCCCACCCCTATAGGCCTACATCCTGGATTCTTATCCTGGGGAATGAGGCGGCAGGCCGTCAGAGCATGGAGATGTTGGCAGCACGAGGATGCCAGCTTTCTTGCAAGGACGGCAATGGCCGTGCAGAGATCACTTGCTACGGGGCCAAACTTGTTAGTGCTGAGGATGACTCTCCAACTGTTTGCATCCAGACCTGAAGGGCCGGCACCTCCCTGAGTCTTCAGTGCCTTTTTCCACACCATCCCTCCTGTTATTTTCTCGAACAGGACAGCATTTGGTGGTATATAGGCACCCTGGAACCTGATGCCTTCGTCTTCACTTGCAGGGGGATATTTTTCTTTCAGTTGTTTTAATGTCTCTCTGTTTATTGCCAGAATACCATCGTTTGATTCCTCTGTGAGATATCTTACCGCCAAAGACACTTTTCCCACACGCATTTTGTTTCCAAGCTTTCTCGCAACGTCATCGGTGTTTTGCTTTCCGTCTCCTATAAATTTTAGTCTCTCCTGCAGTGTTCTTGCTTCACATAGGCGATCATCAAGGGCACCATTCTGCCACATTGTCAATCTTCTCTTCATTGCTGCCGCATTTTCTTTGTGCTTAGTCTTTGTGTGTGTCCTCTGAGAGAATAGATGTGGTATTATTGCCAGTATTTGAAGAGCTAACGGGGCAAGGAAGCAGTCCTGAGTACCAGTTATGAGGCGAATCATCTCCCGAATCATTTCTTTGGTGGCCGCACACTTGAGTGGTTCAAACAGGTTAGCTGGCGACCACCTGACAATTTCTGAGTAAGTTTCTTTAACCCATATGTCAGCATTTTCCATCGACATGCCATTCCTCTGTGGTGGCTGTCTCTCATTCACCTCGTGGACATCTGCTACTATTGGAGCAGCGTTTATTAGTACAGGGGTACTATATTTTCAAGTTGAGTAGACTCACTGCTATCATTTAGGATATCATCGGGTGGTTGGGTCCCTGCGATATTCACTGTGACCTCCTGTGTCGGCTCCCTGCCTTGTGGGTTTCGACTATTGAGTCCTTTTCTGCAAACCACACATGGTCGGTTGTTTCTCGCACAATCACAGCTTGTGCAATTTTGGTTTTGGCTAGCACAGACGTCTGTTACCCGGCATAATGTTCTGCACCTTGGGCGACAGTTACGTCCGCCTCCGACATCTGCTTTGATCCCACACAGAAGAAGAAATTAGTTCTTATGAGTAAAGGGCAGAGAGATGACAGGTTGGACTGCTATGTCCGGGTAGTAGGGGCATACGAGCGCGTGGGTGTGTAGACCCGTGGCCGGACAGATGGCCGAAGGACATTTGGCCGACGGACGTTTCACCGACGGACATTTGACCGAACGGACATTGAGCCGACGGACATTTGGCCGAACGGACAATAGACCGAACGGACAAATGGCCGAACGGATATTTGGCCGAATGGACATATGGCCTTTTTAATTTTTTTATTTTTCTTTCTTCTTTGCAATGTATTTTTTGCACATTTACTAAAGGATAAAAGTTATTAATTGTAATGTAATTGCTTTATAAAAATTGCTTCAGTCTTGTGCTTAATATCTGTTAGACGTCCCCCTGTGATATATATAGTCTGCATGTCTAAGTACAGGGATGACCAAAACTTAAAATTTACCCAATATAACCTATCTCGAATCTAAGCATCCAAATACTTATGGTAGTTAAAATAAAATTTTACCCATTGATTAATATAAATGATGATATATCCCAGTGGTTCATTAGTTTTTTCCTCAAAACAATAACAGCACTATGTTGTCGTGTTTACCAAGTATCAGGCATTCTCAAAACCACGTCCAGACAATGTCATTACAGGTACTTCTAAATTGACTTTTATCTCCATCCCTGCTTCGTCTGCAGGGAAAGTGGTGACGTCATTGCAAATGGCGGCCATGTTTCTAGAGAAATAAACTTTTCTCGACTATTATAGCAGGACTTTAAGCTTTTACGAAAGGCTGAAAATCATACTGGAAGAGTACGGAATTCGGGGAAATGTCCAAGCGTGGATAGAAGACTTTCTACATAACCGCTAGCAGTGTGTGGTGATTAATGGCACGAAATCATCATCCGTACCTGTCACAAGCGGGGTACCACAGGGCAGTGTGTTGGGCCCGCGGTTGTTTGTTTGTTTCATAAATGACATGCCTGACGTTGTACACGCCTCCATACAAATGTTTGCTGATGACGCCAAGTTATTCCGGGAAATCAAGAACCAAGCGGACTGTGAAGAGCTGCAGAAGGACCTCTGTGGGCTCCAAGAATGGTCGAAGAAATGGCTGCTGAGATTCAATGTCATGAAGTGTAAGAGGATGCACCTGGGGCGTACCAATGGTAGGGAGGCGTATCATATGTTCCAACAGGATGAAGAAACTGAACTATTTGAGATTGAATGTGAGAAGGACCTAGGTGTGTATGTTCACAATGAGCTGAAGTTCTCGGGCCATTGCGAGAAGAAGGTAAATCAGGCAAATAAATTATTGGGTCTTATAAGAAGGTCGTTCAGATATCTAGACGGTCAGTCCCTCGTAACGATCTTCAGGAGTGAAGTGCTTCCCCATCTGGAGTACTGTCACCCCATGTGGTCCCCGAGATATGCTAGGGACTGTCAGTTGGTTGAAGATGCTCAAAGGAGGGCCACCAGACTGGTGCCTGCATTTCGGCACCTCAGCTACCCTGAGAGATTGGAGCGCCTGAGCTTGCTTACAGACGGGCAAGGGGTGACCTAATTGAGGTATATAAGCATCTCAAGGGGCACTACTCAGTCGAGTGTTCTTACTTGGAGCTGGTGGACGCTCGCCCCACAAGGGGTCACAGCTCAAGATTGAAGAAGCCGCAAGTCCAGAAAACTGTGAGGGCAAACTTTTTCGGAGTGAGGGTTGTAAACTCTTGGAACAATATACCAGAGAGTATAAGGGATTGTGTGTCAGTAACAATTCTTTTTACTCTAATACTTATAATCATTGGTAGCGTGACGAGAGGAGGCTCGTGGGTATATGTAATGATAGTATCAAGTAATAGGGAAGAAATAACGGTAGATACTGTAGGTAAATAATAGACACAATATACAAATACAATATTTATTTAAACATTAATATGGAGGTAGGAGAAAGAATATATATGTACCAACAGACGAAATCTGGTACTTTGCCCTCAGGCTCAACATACTCACACCACTACTGGGTGGACATACTCAATATCACTCACACCTCTACTGGGTGGACATACTCAATAACACATAAATCTTATAGTCACTTAGCACCATAAAGACCAGGGGCAACTACCACTACAACACTCAGTCGTCAGGAGTGATACTCAAGCAACCGCCATGGGGTCCTGCCACCATGGGGTACTTTCCGACGAACTCTGAAGATCCCAGTGGATTAACCCCACCACACAAATAGCCCAACTGAGTTAGACACTCATCCACCAATGATGGGGGCTGGTAGTGGTGTGTGGCTTGGTGATCCGGGGTCACCTCGCAGGCCGAGCGTTAGGGCCAGACGAGCCAGCTATGGTCTCACGAAAGTAACTGATCCTACTGGACCTCGGACATCTCCCCAGACATAGTGGATACAACATCCACGCTACAGACACGGCCTAGGCTGCGTTGAGGACCTGTATGGGTGAAGGGGCGAGCACTTACTAACAGTGACAACGACATCACATTTCAGGGGACGTTAAAGACGTAAATATGACTTCACTCAGAGCATATCAACTACGTTACTGTAACACTTGCACAATCAACTATTAATTGAGTCAAATCACTTAAAGAAGGGCGAATTACAACACAGTGGAATGGCATACCTGTATGGGTGAAGGGGCGAGCACTTACTAACAGTTGAAATGCCCGCGGCACCCTCACTCAGAATAGGTCAGGGAGTCCACCTACTTCTATTTCGATGAATTAATTTACTGTACACTCTGACGCTGAAACTGAGACTATGAACTCCGTTTCATTCCCTACTATTATCCTCACTAACAATGCTGTGACTGAGCTATCAAAAGCAAAATTAAATTGATTACAAAGGGTTGGATGGCAACAGGTCCCAACATACAGCATCTTGCTAAGAAATCCGCAGATTATATTCAAAGTTCCCTTTAGACAAAGACAGCCTATCGATGACGTCATCAAGGAAACAGAGAAAACGGGGAACGTTTCCACTGGGGGACTCGGAAGGTTTTGTGGACGTTTGAGCGTAATATGAATCCTTAAGGTTTTCAGGTTAGCCATTATCACGATCATGACAAGAGTGTTGTGACGGCACCGAGTGTGAGCTCTTTCAAGATAAGACTTGACCAACACTGGAGCAGGTTCAGGTACATTCAGGAGCCGGTGCTTGCCAGTATTTGCCAACAGTGCGTGACAAAGACGTGACAGATCGCTCAAGCGGCTAACGAGCCGATTAGTAGTGAATAGGATAAAAGTAAAGTTAAGCTTTTATTACAAATTATATATACCGTATCACTACGAACGTGGCAGAGTGCACTGTATTTCTTTTGTTTACCCAGAACCGACAAATCGTCCGCTGGGGGCTGAGAGGAGAGTTGTCCTACGATGTTTGGTCTTGGGATGGTGGTGTAGTTATTTTGTTCACAGCCCCCCCCCCCCTCCCCTTCTCCATTTAATGTCTAGGTGGCGCACCTTTTCTAGGGATGTTTGATAGGGTTTCCATGCCTGTATCCAGTAATCCAGACTGGAACTGGTAGTACGTAACATTTATACAGTTGAAGGAGCATTTCCTATCTTTGTATTCAAAGTTATGCTTTATGATTCCCAAATTTTGATTTGCTGTTCTCACTTCTGTCCCTGCCTGTTGCGCCACCTTCAGTGATTATATATATATATATATATATATATATATATATATATATATATATATATATATATATATATATATATATATATATATATATATATATATGCAATATAACGTAGTTCTCCATAAAATATCACATTTTCCTTCATGTTATTTTAGAGTATTTAACAAGGGAAACATATGTAATATTATTCATTGCTTCTTACAGTTAGTTCGCTCAGTAGTATTCTGGACGAATACTTTATTAGCGTCTCGGTAACCAACTCTTCATCTGCTTCACTGACATTACTCGACGCTATTGCGGGCAGGCTTGTGGCTCTTCTTTATCCTCTTCGCCCCTGATCGGCCTGTTAGCCGCGTGGCCGATACAAATATTAATAAACACTCTGAGAACATTAGAGGACAACAATTTTCCATCCAAAATGTGGGTATTTTCTCAAACTCGTACTGAGACAGTATGAAAAAGGCCACTACCTGCTGTTAAGATGACCCACACTAACGCACAACCTAATCTAACATACCTAATCTAGTTTAAAGTATCCAACTTAAATCTAACTTACCTAACTCTACCTAACCTAATATACTAAAGTTATCTAATATTTAAATATTCAAAAAAATATTTTCAATGTGAAACTAATATCACACGCAGGGAGCTTGTCGGCGTCGCCTCCCAGCGTAAGAAAATGTAAAAGTGGTATTACGTAAAACTATTCCTCGTGCCCTTCTCGTCATTTGCAAGAGGCAAGAAAGCTTTTATTATCTATAAAGAAATTTCCTGTAGTTGGCGCCAAGAGAGTGCCACGGTAGTCAAGTATTACCTATAATCTTGAAAAGCATTTGGACTTGATAAAAACGATAGACCGGACAGCTTTCATGAGGTAAACAGGAGAGGACTCTTTACTCGGTCGAATGTGGCTTAGCTATGCAATGAGTTGCCTTGCCAAGACGGTATCTTCCTTACCGGGTAACCTGGTTCACCATATATTTGTACCTCAAGGTAATATTGATGGTGTTTAATGTCCATGTTTGGAGTTTTGCAGTTATAATGCTTGTGATCCCATTTTATTACCGGGGGTAGAAATTCACCATTTTTTCATAGTCGCCAGCAGGACTAGTAGATTTGAAAATTTACTAGTCTTATAAATTTTAACTAGCCCTTAAACAATTTGTCGAGAACATTAAACATTGGCACTTACCGGGTTTATACAAAGTTCTATTTACTGTGTGACATTTATTTACCTGTAGAAACCATGTTAAATCATAAACCAACACTGGAATAATCACATATTAACTATATCAATTGCATGGATTTGTCATTGCATTTGAACAAGCATTTCCTGTACATGCTCCTCGTTCAACTCATTGTTGTCGTCCAGATCTTCCACTGTGCTGCAGCCAGCAGTGTGAGTGTAGCCATCCACACGGTGGGCCCCAGTTATTAGGAATCTGGCAATGGCTTTGTCCGGATTGAAGTTGCCAACACTCTCTGTTTGCAACTGAACCACCATGAGATCCGTCAGGTGGTCATCAGTGAGACGACTGCGCCAGTCTGTCTTAATGAGTTTGACCTGGCTAAAACCACGTTCAGCATCAGCCGAACTAGCTGGAATGGAAAGCAGTAGGTCAACCAGATGGAGAAATGAGGCACACCTTTCTCCGTATGATTGGTTGATTTGTTGCCATGACAGTCTTGGAACAAGTGATGTCTTACTCTTGTAAATGTAACCTTTGAGCACAGTCCATTCATCCTCTACCAAAGTAGTGTTTTCTCAAGAGCCTGGGCCAGCGCTTGCACAGCGCTATCCCCGAAATCTTCATTCCTACTGCAGGCCACAATTTGAAATTCAGAATCCATGCGTTCTGGAGAATCGTACTGGCCATGTCAATAAATCTTTCGTTTAGACTTGAAATCAGTGATGTCAGCATATCACGCCTTGCAGTCTTGAAAGTGTTGCTTCTACCACTCAGCTTCTCTCCTTGGAACATGATCGTGTCATCTTCCATAATCCTTCTCAGGCTGTGTGAATTGGTTGTCAAATTTCGTACGCGTTATTATTTGTCGATATCTTGTTTGTATCGGTGATAATCTGAATATGTACTTGAAATTGTTGTTTGATAATAAATGGTGTGATTATTGATGAAAAAGCAGTTTTCATCACTTATCAATTGTTTTTATTCTTGCCTATTATACATTCAGGTATTAAATTTCGCTGTCATTGATTTTATATGTTATGTATAGAACTGAATTCCTCAATAATAATTGTATATCTACATAATTAGCCTGCGTTTATTCATTACAATGCACGGTTTCCATACACTGACATGAATAGCGGTGGTATCTGTGTATGACGTCATACAATCCCTGAACCGGCCTGGTGTTCTAGGTGGCATTAAACGAACTCATTTGTCCAGTTTTATCACACTACATTATATCATTGAGTGTATATATTTTCGTTTTCATATAAAGTGTTATATACAGAAAATGGGCATCCCTTCCGCTCGCAATACCGATGATACAATTAAGATAACTAGCATTAATAGTGTATTCTCTATTTGAAGCTCTTATACATATTGAGAGTGTCTTACCACTATCATCGGCCCAGTCGCCCATCGGACGATCCCAGACCAGCAAAATAGTAAAATCTTGTCGCCCTTATATTTTGTCCTGGCGTATGTACAAAGCATTTTAGGTTAAACTGAGGTGATCACTTCGTTAATCAGAGAAAAAGATAGTTATTTTTGTGAATTCCTTAAGATAGTGTAGAATTTCGTGGTATAATGTTGTCTAGCACTCAGGATGGATGGAAACTCTAAGGTGGTTTTCTTGTATAATATAAGTTATATGACAGACAGTCTGGTGCTGGAGGTGCCGTGTGGTGAGGAGCTGCTCAGTAGAGACGTTCCGTGGGTAGCGTGTTGAAGGAGGTAGATGTGCAGGAGCTTCGTTAGAGAAGATGTTGCCTGTTGCTGGCCTCCTGGTTGAATGAAAGCTGGGCAGCGAGGAGCTTGCTGGAGGAGGTGTTGCGTGTTCAGGAAGATGGGCCAGAATGAAAGAGCTGGTTGGTGAGGACGCTCAGAGAAGGACAAGCTGGTGGGTCGCCATGCTCTCTGGCGGGAGCGAGGACCGCCAGGCAGGCGGAGGAGGAGGTGTTGCGTGTTCAAGAAGAATGGCCAGAATGAATCTCAGTTCAAGTTCAAGTTGTTTGGGATTACTGGCCTCTTCGCCGTTAGGCTATTTCGGCCGAAGCTGATTGGTTGGTCTTCTTTTTTCTCTTTGTTCTTCTTTTAGTTTTTACTTTCCAGTCTACTTCTTGTTCTTCGTCTTCTTCTTTTTGGTCTTGTTCTGTCTGGTCTTCTATAATATTATCAGGTTCTTCGTTGTTCATATCTTGATTGTTCTTTTCTTGTTCGTTTTTGTCTTGTTTGTTCTTTTCTTGTTTGTTTCGGTCTTGGTTGTTTTTTTCTCGAGTCTTGACTGCAAGGAGAGCCTCCCTGTAAGTCAATTTTTCCTTAGCCCGCAGCCTGGCCACCCTGCACTCCTCCCTCCACTTGGGACAAAGCCGGTCGGAGGAGGAGTGAGGGCCACCACAAGCCGCGCACTTCTTAACGGCCGCCTGGCAGTCAGCGTCGGTGTGGCCGGGTGCCCCGCAGCTAGAGCACACCTTGGGAGCACGACACTTCCTCGCCAGATGGCCATATTTCTGGCAATTGTAGCAACGAGTGGGTTTTGGCTGTTGAGGTTTTACTGGGATTTTCTCCCAACCCAGTATAACGGAGCTAGGAAGTTCCTTAGGAGAACCAACCAGGGCAGTTGTGCTGGTCAGCTTCCTAAGTACTGCGAGCTGATCTCCAATCAGCTCGGCAAGTTCGTCTCTTTCGAGATACTCAATTTCAGAGTGGGAAATGACTCCCAAAACTAAGTTATCCTGAAGTAGGGCGTCAAACATGACGTCGACTCCATTGATAATCGTTCGGTAGGGTAATTTGTGGGCCTGCCCCCATTCCTCGAACGTGATGACAAGGGTACCACCGCTACTCCGGACGACCCCTGTCACCCCCTTTAGTCCAATGTGGTCAAAAAAATCTTTAATCACAAGAAGATTTAGTTTCTTGCGCGAAGGGTGCTCGACCGGAATCAGTCTCACAACCTTCGCCTGGGCTAGGGTGATCATGATCATGGTCACGCGGTACCTCGGGGGGAAGGAGCGGGGAGCCGGGAGAACCAACCTCGCCGAGGTTCAGGTCTCAAGTGTGTGAATCTCAGTTCAAAGTTGTTAGGGATTTCTGGCCTCTTCGCCGTTAGGCTATTTCGGCCGAAGCTGATTGGTTGGTCTTCTTTTTTCTCTTTGTTCTTCTTTTAGTTTTTACTTTCCATTCTACTTCTTGTTCTTCGTCTTCTTCTTTTTGGTCTTGTTCTGTCTGGTCTTCGATAATATTATCAGGTTCTTCTTTGTTGATATCTTGATTGTTCTTTTCTTGTTCGTTTTTGTCTTGTTTGTTCTTTTCTTGTTTGTTTCGGTCTTGGTTGTTTTTTTCTAGAGTCTTGACTGCAAGGAGAGCCTCCTTGTAAGTCAACTTTTCCTTAGACCGCAGCCTGGCCACCCTGCACTCCTCCCTCCACTTGGGACAAAGCCGGTCGGAGGAGGAGTGAGGGCCACCACAAGCCGCGCACTTCTTAACGGCCGCCTGGCAGTCAGCGTCGGTGTGGCCGGGTGCCCCGCAGCTAGAGCACACCTTGGGAGCGCGACACTTCCTCGCCAGATGGCCATATTTCTGGCAATTGTAGCAACGAGTGGGTTTTGGCTGTTGAGGTTTCACTGGGATTTTCTCCCAACCCAGTATAACGGAGCTGGGAAGTTCCTTAGGAGAACCAACCAGGGCAGTTGTGCTGGTCAGCTTCCTAAGTACTGCGAGCTGATCTCCAATCAGCTCGCCAAGTTCGTCTCTTTCGAGATACTCAATTTCAGAGTGGGAAATGACTCCCAAAACCAAGTTATCCTGAAGTAGGGCGTCAAACATGACGTCGACTCCATTGATGATCGTTCGATGGGGTAATTTGTGGGCCTGCCCCCATTCTTCGAACGTGATGACAAGGGTACCACCGCTACTCCGGACGACCCCTGTCACCCCCTTTAGTCCAATGTGGTCAAAAAAATCTTTAATCACAAGAAGATTTAGTTTCTTGCGCGAAGGGTGCTCGACCGGAATCAGTCTCACAACCTTCGCCTGGGCTAGGGTGATCATGATCATGGTCACGCGGTACCTCGGGGGGAAGGATCGGGGAGCCGGGAGAACCAACCTCGCCGAGGTTCAGGTCTCAAGTGAATCTCAGTGGAGAGACAGAGCTTATATACCCAGCAGCCGTGAGTCATCTATGAGTCATGTTGGGAAAACCCGAGAAAGTCGCCGGTCTTTGGTTCTGTTGCTAGGATAAGGTGGCATCTGGTGACGCCGCTCGCTTGCCGCTAGTTTGGTTGCTAGGGAAGATGGTAGCAGCTGGTGGTTGTGGCTACACAGTTGTAGGCAGTTGAAGGGGAGACGTCCACTACAATAGTATTTATCTTTTTTGCTATGAAAACTAGCTTGTTCATTAAATTTCCTTTGACAGTTCATTTGAGATGTATTAGCACTATCTACAGTTTGTAAACTGCACTTGCTGATTAAATGTCTGCACTCTTTAAGAACTGTCGGCATTTCACAAAATAACATTGAATAAATTCCCGTATAATCCTAGGTGAATTCGCTGGATCATGATACAATGCTAATTAAATACCGATTGGGACACGCTGCCATTATTCGTGAAATTTAGGCTGAGTTTTGCTCCAGGTCATAGACGGAGTATTGTTAACCAGAAATACCACAACTTGTGCCGTGCATCAGTAACAGGAGGCACGGCTGTGTAAGTATTACCTTATGTCTACCATTAGGGCCTTCACGTGCGTTGCCAATGACAAGCAAACAAAATTTTCCTTGAACTAGTTAACACTTTTTACCTAAGTGAATTTAAAAAAAGCATCTAACCCTCTCTCCTGGACCCTGGTGCGGCGGCTCCCTGTCGATCGAAAGAGGCCTCTACCCCGTCATGACTCACACACACACACACACTGTCTGCCTCACCCCATCCACGTTGCTCCTCCAAGGACACCCACCCCTTCCAGCCTCGATAACTCAACCTGATCAGTGTTACAGTGATACGGTTCTCTCCACGCGTTTTACGTCAACTGAGGTGACAAGTATAGTTGGGTATGATAGTCAGGTTGAAGGAAACCTCTTCTGTTGTAACTTTAATATTCAGGTAAACGATGTCGGATTAAGGCTGCTTGCTTCTGGAATATCTCTGATGGCTTCGTCATCGAGGAAAACGATGAGCTTCACTGTGTTTTGAAAATATCTGTGTAATCATTAGGTGATATGGTGTTTTATACGACGTTATCTTTGTGAATTTGAGTCAGTATTGACTTAGAATTTAACGACAACCTTACTTACATGCACACATACGCTGCAAAAGAACGTTATCCAGAGAACAAAATATTCCCACTTCACCCTGGAAAAAAAAATACCATCCAGAATGTTTATAAGACAAAACTTGCACTCACTCTCGAACGAGTAGTTAGTAAACTTGGAACCACAAGTGCTGCAGTACGCCGACTCACCCTTCACCCACTACCCATCACCTGCAAACACACATACGTTATGAGTGCATGTTAAACTATTCTCTCTCTCTCTTTATATATATATATATATATATATATATATATATATATATATATATATATATATATATATATATATATATATTATATATATATGCAAGTAAATAAATCACTGTGGGAACATCGTGTTTGTTTCTTTCCTTGTGGTTATCAGCATATACTGAATATATATATATATATATATATATATATATATATATATATATATATATATATATATATATATATATATATATGTGTGTGTGTGTGTGTATATATATATGTATCGAAACATCTATACTCGTACATACCTGTATACCTAACACACATGTACATTTACAAGGCCACGCATATTTGCCCAACACTGCAAATAGGCGCATGTAGGAAGGTCATGGTAACACTGGTACCGACTGACTGTTGCTGGTCTGCGAATTCACACAAAAGGACATTTCACAAATAGGATCATTAAACACCGATTATCTGAATACTCTTCCTATTTATATTTAGGTTTCTCGTGCAAACAGTTTATAGTTCACTTAGGAAGCATTTATAATTCTATGGCCATTTGTCTGCAATAAAAAGCGGTATAAGGCAGCTGTAGGGTAAATGATGCCACATGGTGAACTTACTATTTTGGCCCACAGATGTCTCCCAACTCGTGTGTCGCCGTCAGGCGTCAGCTGATTCACCAGTATACCGTGGACTGTGAGGGGGAGTGGCGGCGTTACGTTACCCGTGACTATTTGTTCGTTTTTCACTGAAAAGTTGCTTTGAATAGACTGAATCCTGTTTCTTGCGTGACAGGTGGCTTCAAACTTCAATAAGGTATGTTAAGACCAAGAGTTTATGATTCTGGCGATTATGTCGAATTTTTATGCTGTTTTTAAATGTTCATCAAGGAGTGAATGGTAAAAGAAAAATGTTTCCAGTGCAAGTATGGCCTGACCACTATTGGTACACAAGTGGCTCGTAGATACAGCTTCTGGCTGGTGTAACTCCCAAATGAAGCACAAGAGTAGGCAGTGGATTGAACCACTTCAAGGTGCCTTGTGTGGAGGTTCATTTGTATCGCCTTGGTTTACATGTTTTAAAAGTTTTTAATACACTTGAAAACTACATTTTGTTGATCTTGTTCATTGCAGCATGTCGAACTTTTTTATAATGAATATTTTCCGGAACGA
>CAUDMG010003238.1:1922500-1932230 GCA_958450375.1 Homarus gammarus | reverse complement strand
CATGAACTGGTCTCCCCCCCACCCCACAACACACAGACATAATACATACACACCCACACCACACACACACGTTTAAACCTTTTTCGTCACTCTGCTTGACCCTTCATCCCTCCCCCAGAGTACTAGAGTTCGTTGTGACTCTCGGGGGATATAGGGCCGTCTTATTTTAAAGTGTTGAGGGATACAATAGTAGTCTATCAAGCGGGGATGAAAACAAAATTCATCGTACCTCAGTGGGTTGCTTGTTTTTTGAGGTTTGTTTTTTTAATTCAGCGTACTCAAGGGGTCACTCTAGTACTCAATGGGTTATTCTTCTATCGGGTACCACGGGGTCAATATAGGCAGGTTGTTGTAATACTCGGGCTCAAGGGGAAAATAAGTTGTTGTAAATGGGTTAATATCCATTCACCAGGGGGGTGTAATTTCTGTACTCAAGGAGCTATCGTACCCCCCCCCCCTCCCTCAAGGGGTTTAAATTCATCGTTACACTCAAAGCGGGTATAAATCTAGGCTACTCAGGGGTGTTAAGCTGTTCCTTTCTCAAAAACCTAATTATCTCTAATAATCGTGGGAAATAAAATTGGGTCATAGGTTAGACAGACATGTTAATCTTTAGGGACAATCTTTTAGGGTCCAAAGGTCAATTCCCTTATACCAATGTGTCCATAACCTCTTCTCCGTCTGTCTCTGGTCCTGTCGGTCTGTCTAGTCCGTCGTGGTCGTAAACCCATTAATTCCCACTGTAATCGGTCGGAGGCTGTCTGTCTGTTCCGGTGTGTATAACCATAATGCCCCACTCTTCGGTCCGTCTGCCTGTACTGTCCGTGTGTGAGTAAACCATAATTTCCACTGTCTCGGGCGGTCTATTGTCTGTCTGTCCGTGTGCTGTATAACAGAATTGCCACTGGGGCGGTCGGTCCGGCGGTCGGCGGATCCGGGTTGTGTAAAACATTACATTCCCACTGTATCGGTCCCGGTCTGTCTGGTCTGTTCCGTCCGTGTGTGTATAACCACTTTAAGTCCCACTGTATCGGTCTGTCTGTCTGTCTGTCTGTGTTTACTCATAACTCCCACAATATCGGTCCTACTGGGGTCAAACTGTCACGTGGGGTGATTATCCTTCTGGGGTGGTTCTAAGGGGGGTTATATATAAGGGGGATGATGTATTTAAGGGGTGATAACTAACATCAATCATACGCCTGGCCAGTTCTCATAAGCGTGCCTGAGGATACAGCTGGGAGACGTGTGATGTGGGGGGGGGGGGGGGGGTGGTGTTGCCCGGGGGGGGGGTGGTTTTTCCTTCCAAACTGTCGTACGGCCTTGAGAATGGGTTGTGATTGACTGTGTGTGTGGTGGTGTGTGTTTTTCTTTAATATTATCGTCTCCAATATGCCCATAACATTTTTTGTTCTCTCTCTCTCTCTCCTCCTCTCTCTCTTCTCTCTCTCTATCACATCATTGACCGTAGCGTTACTGAAGCATGTATTCATAGAGGCTCTGAGATAGAGTGCCCTTCTACCTCTTAAGTCGCCTTTCATAGAGCTATCAAAATGTTTATTGTACAGTGTGGTTGGTGTAGCTTGGTGGGGGAGAGTGTGTGAGGTGAGGGGGAGTGTGTGTGGTGAGGGGGAGTGTGGTGAGGGAGAGGGGGAGTTGTGAGGGAAGACAAAGAGAAGAGAGAGGAGAGAGAGAGAGGAGGGGGGGGGGTTTAACACAGAAACATATAAAATGGATAAAAAATGAATTGGTGAAAAATTAAACTGTCCTTTTTCTTCTTCTTCTTCTTTTTCTTATTCTTTCAGTATATTTCCTCGTCTTCCTCCTCCTCCTCCTCCTCTTCCTCCTCTTCCTAGGTGTACGAGGCTCCCACATGAACATATATCGCACCTCGCCTCCATGACTAGGGATTCGACCCAGGTGTGTGTGGTCAATCTCGTGTCTCCTTCGCCACGGCCTCTCTCTCTTTTCTTCTCTCTCTCTCTCTCCTCTCTCTCTCTCTCTTAAAGGACTGAGACGAAACTGTGTGGGAGGGAGAGAGGGAGGGAATATGTGAGTGGGAATGAGAGTAAGATGACGAGGGGAAATAAAAGAAGAGGGTAAAAGATTTGTGAAGGGGAGAGAAGATGTGATTTGTGAGGGAGAAGGTGATAAGGACTAGTGAGTGGGAGGGAGAGGGAGATACAGTGAGGGTTAAGGATGTGAGTGGGAGGGAGTGGGGAGTACAGTGAGGGTTTAAAGGTGAGTGGGAGGGAGTGGGAGGTACAGTGAGGGTTTTAAAGATGTGAGTAGGAGGGAGAGGGAGGTACAGTGAGGGTTAAAGATGTGAGTGGGAGGGAGAGGTATGTACAGTGAGGGATAAAGATGTGAGTGGGAGCGAGAGGGAGATACAGTGAGGGTGTTAAAGATGGTGAGTGGGATGGGAGTGGGGAGGTACAGTGAGGGTTAAAGATGTGAGTGGGAGGGAGAGGGAGGTTACAGTGAGGGTTTAAAGATGTGAGTGGGAGGGAGTGGGAGGTACAGTGAGGGTGTAAAGATGTGAGTGGGAGGAGAGGGAGAGAGGTTAACAGTGAGGGGTTTAAAGATGTGAGGTGGGAGGGAGAGAGGGAGATACAGTGAGGGTTAAAGATGTGAGTCAGGGAGGACGGAGGGATGGAGGGACGATGAGGGCTTTTAAAGATGTGAGTGGGAGGAGAGAGGTGGAGGATAAAGTGAGGGTTAAATTTATTAAAGATGTGAGTGGGGAGGTGAGAGGGAGAATACAGTGAGGGTTAAAGATGTGAGTGGGAGGGAGAGGGAGGTACAGTGAGGGTTAAAGATGTGAGTGGAAGGGAGAGGGATGTACAGTGAGGGTTAAAGATGTGAGTGGGAGGGAGTGGGAGGTACAGTGAGGGGTTAAAGATGTGAGTGGGATGGAGTGGGATGTACAGTGAGGGTTAAAGATGTGAGTGGGAAGGGAGAGAGGAGGTACAGTGAGGGGTTAAAGATGTGAGTGGGAGGGAGAGGGAGGTACAGTGAGGGTTAAAGATGTGAGTGGGAGGGGAGTGGGAGGTACAGTGAGGGTTAAAGATGTGAGTGGGAGGGAGTGGGGAGGTACAGTGAGGGTTAAAGATGTGAGTGGGAGGGAGAGGGATGTACAGTGAGGGTTTAAAGATGTGAGTGGGAGGGAGTGGGAAGGTACAGTGAGGGTTAAAGATGGTGAGTGGGATGGAGAGGGAGGTACAGTGAGGGTTAAAGATGTGAGTGGGGAGGGAGAAGGGATGTACAGTGAGGGTTAAAGATGTGAGTGGGAGGGAGAGGAAGGTACAAGTGAGGGTTAAAGATGTGAGTGGGAGGGAGAGGGATGTACAGTGAGGGTTTAAAAGATGTGAGTGGGAGGGAGAGGGATGTACAGTGAGGGTTAAAGATGTGAGTGGGAGGGAGAGGAAGGTACAGTGAGGGTTAAAGATGAGAGTAAGGGAGGTGAGTGGGAGAGGAGAGGGATGTTACATGTGAGGTTTAAAGATTCGTGGAAGTGGGAGGGAGAGGGAGATTACAGTGAGGGTTAAAGATGTGGAGTGGGAGGGGGAGAGGGAGGTACAGGAGGGTGTAGAGGGGTTAAAGATGTGAGTGGGAGGGAGAGGGATGTACAGTGAGGGTTAAAGATGTGAGTGGGAGGGAGATGGGAGGTACAGTGAGGGTTAAAGATGTGAGTGGGAGGGAGAGGGATGTACAGTGAGGGTTAAAGATGTGAGTGGGAGGGAGAGGGAGGTACAGTGAGGGTTAAAGATGTGAGTGGGAGGGAGAGGGAGGTACAGTGAGGGTTAAAGATGTGAGTGGGAGGGAGTGGGAGGTACAGTGAGGGTTAAAGATGTGAGTGGGAGGGAGTGGGAGGTACAGTGAGGGAGAAAGAGGTTGTAAGAGAAGTCATTAGAGATGCTGGCTGAGGATGAGAGAGAGAGAGAGAGAGAGAGAGAGAGAGAGAGAGAGAGAGAGAGAGAGAGAGAGAAGTTGAAAATCAAAAAGAGATAAATAGAATTAGAATGAGAAATATGTGTGTTTGTGTGTGTGAAAGAGAGAGGAGAGAGAGAGAGAGAGAGAGAGACGGGAGATGGGAAGGGAAAGAGAGAGAGAGAGAGAGAGAGAGAGAGGTTAGATTTCTGGTTTCCATGAATGAAGTTGGGAGGAGGAAGAAAAACTAGAGTAGAAGCCGCTAGCGAGGTGTGGCAACTGGCCCTGGGTGGCACAGTGCCAAAGTTAGGTCAGCAGCCCTTGATGCTGAGTTTAAAGCTCTTGTGTTCGTGTCTCCTCTGCCTTGCTATGCTCCCTGGGGTCGTGTTATGCTCTGCTCTGCTCTGCCCTGTTATGCTCCCTGGGATCGTGTTATGCTCTGCTCTGCCCTGCTATACTCCCTGGGGTCGTGTTATGCTCTGCTATGCTCTGCCCTGCTATACTTCCTGGGATCGTGTTATGCTCTGCTCTGCCCTGTTATGCTCCCTGGGGTCGTGTTATGCTCTACTCTGCCCTGCCATATTCCCTCGGGTCGTGTTATGCTCTGCTCTGCCCTGTTATATTCCCTGGGGTCGTGTTATGCTCTGCTCTGCCCTGTTATGCTCCCTGGGATCGTGTTATGCTCTACTCTGCCCTGCTATACTCCCTGGGGTCGTGTTATGCTCTGCTCTGCTCTGCCCTGCTATACTTCCCGGGATCGTGTTATGCTCTGCTCTGCCCTGTTATGCTCCCTGGGATTGTGTTATGCTCTGTTTTACCTGCTATGCTCCTGGTGTCGTTATGTTCTGAGTGGCTGTGTTATGTTCTGAGTGGCTGTGTTATGTTCTGAGTGGCTGTGTTATCCCCTCTCTACTCGTTTCATGATTATATCCCCATCATCTACCCCCTTCCCATCCTCCATCCTTGACCCCTTTCCTTCCCTCCCTACCTCCCTCCTTCTTCTTTCTACTCCTCCGTCCATTCTTCTCTTCTTCCCTTCCTGTCTTTCAGTTCCTACCTTTTTCTCTTGTTTTCTTTCCTCCCTCCCTCACTCCTTCACTCAGTCCCTCCCTCCCTCCCTCCCTCCCCATAAAGTATAATAAGTGTGACTAAAAGTGTGTATAAAGTATGTACGAAAAATTGCATTATAAGTGCATTGTAAGTGTGTGTATAGAGTCGATGGTGTGTGTAAAAGTGTGTTGTAAGTGTGTGTTATACTGAATTAAGTGGTGATACTGAGGCACTCAAGAGTTAAGTGATATTCTTAAAACACTTTCTGGAGACAAACAACTTTGTTCAGCCTCCCCCAAAAATAATAACAGCGGAAGTTTTTTTTTACGTGGCAAGAACCTATTAATTTGGGAGCATATTTTATCCACCTCCTTGCTTGACTGGAGCATATTGTATCCCCCTCTCTGCTAGACTGGAGCATATTTTATTATTATTAATGTTATTATTATTATTATTATTATTATTATTATTATTATTATTATTAGTAGTAGTAGTAGTAGTAGTAGTAGTAGTAGTAGTAGTATATAGTAGTAGTACATTTTCGCCCCCCAGGCCCCGATGTGGATCAGTGACCTGTGCCCGGGTGGGCTAATCCCCGTAAAAAATATATTAAAAAATAATAAAAATATTAACAGCAACATCATAACTAATCACCCAACCACCACCACCACCACCACCACCACCACCATCACCACCACCACCACCACCCACACCACCACCACCACAAGTTGACTAAACATCAATACATTTTTCTTCAGTTTTCTCTCCATGAATAAATTTCGGTTCAAGACATTAAATAATTCACGTGGCCCATTATGGCTGCAGTGTATCTCTGATGTTGGGGGGGTGAAGGTGATGGAGAGAGGGAGGGAAGGTGGGGGTGATGGAGAGAGGGAGGGAAGGTGAAGGTGATGGAGAGAGGAAGGGAAGGTGAGGGTGATGGAGAGAGGGAGGGAAGGTGAGGGTGATGGAGAGAGGGAGGGAAGGTGAGGGTGATGGAGAGAGGGAGGGAAGGTGGGGGTGATGGAGAGAGGGAGGGAAGGTGGGGTGATGGAGAGAGGGAGGGAAGGTGAGGGTGATGGAGAGAGGGAGGGATGGTGGGGGTGGTGGAGAGAGGGAGGGAAGGTGGGGGTGATGGAGAGAGGGAGGGAAGGTGAGGGTGATGGAGAGAGGGAGGGAAGGTGGGGGTGATGGAGAGAGGGAGGGAAGGTGGGGGTGATGGAGAGAGGGAGGAAAGGTGAGGGTGATGGAGAGAGGGAGGGAAGGTGGGGGTGATGGAGAGAGGGAGGGAAGGTGGGGGTGATGGAGAGAGGGAGGGAAGGTGGGGGTGATGGAGAGAGGGAGGGAAGGTGAGGGTGATGGAGAGAGGGAGGGAAGGTGAGGGTGATGGAGAGAGGGAGGGAAGGTGGGGGGTGATGGAGAGAGGGCGGGAAGGTGGGGGTGATGGAGAGAGGGAGGGAAGGTGAGGGTGATGGAGAGAGGGAGGGCAGGTGTGGGGGTGGGAGAGAGGGAGGGAAGGTGGGGGTGATGGAGAGAGGGAGGGAAGGTGGGGGTGATGGAGGAGAGGGAGGGAAGGTGAGGGTGATGGAGAGAGGGAGGGGAGGTGAGAGGGTGAGGCAGAAGATGAGGGAGGGAAGTTGAGAGAGTAAGAGAGAGAGAGAGAGAGAGAGGAGAGAGAGGAGAGAGAGAGAGAGAGATAATGAGAAGGGGGAGAGTTTGGGGAAGGAACTAAAGGCGAGAGAAAGATGTGGGATAATGAGAGAGAGATAACCAGAGAGAAAGAGAAAGTTTCACCATATATCTTCACCAGTGTCACCATTTGTCATCATCACCTAATCAAATATCAAATTGGATCGTAATTTGCATATATTTTACTTTATGTCAAAACCCGAAAACGTTTACAGTGGAGGTCTGTGGTCGCCAACCCTCAGATATATACCTAAGAATATATACAGTATAATCAGTCAATGCGGTACGATAGTTTGACTCAGTACTCAGGCATCACCAAGGCATGATTGAACTTCACCCGATCAGCACTGGCGGACGTATGATGTTGTTTACAGTCCCACTCAACGCCCCCCTTAAATACAACCTCCCCCTTATCGCCACCCCCCTTATAACCACCCCAGGGTTATCATCACCCCACAGGAGGAAGTTGACCACAGTAGGGTGTAAACTGTGGGAGTTATGATCGAACACAGACACACGGACGAACATTTATATAGTGCTAATATATTTTCAGATAATTAAATATACAGTAATATATTTAATCAAAAGAATTAATTAAACACTTTTATTTGATAGTTTAATGTTTGTTAAAATATGAAATAATGTATTTAATTAAGAGAGAAAATTCATTAAGTGTTTTTTGTGGGAAATTTTGTGTCATTATTTTAAGCTAAGAATTATTTTTGTTGATTATTTTGATGAGAATGTCTGTGTGTGTGTGTGTGTGTGTGTCTGTCTGTGTGTGTGTGTGTGTCTGTGTCTGTGTGTCTGTCTGTGTGGCTGTCTGTGTGTCTGTCTGTGTGTCTGTCTTGTACTGTGGCTTCTTTTTGTGTTCCCCTCCTTTCTGTTCCTCCTCCTCCTCCTCCTCCTCCCACTCCTCCTCTCACTCCTCCTCCTCCTCCTCCTCCCCCTCCCCCTCCTCCTCCCTCCTCCCTCCCATCCTCTCTCACTCCTCCTCCTCCTCCTCCCACTCCTCCTCTCACTCCTCCTCCTCCTCCTCCTTATTATTCTGTCCCTGTAGTAAATAAAGTAATATTTTTTTCCTCGTCTTCAATATTCCAGAATTTTTATCCATTTTCAAACGTTTATAAAGAGAATTTTTGCTTCTTTACGTTTGTTGTTGTTTTATTCTATCTATCCATCTATCGATCTATCTATCCACCTGTCTGTCTGTCTGTCTGTCTGTCTGTATTTCATCTATCGAAGATCTTTCTACTTTTTATCATTATTTTATATATTTTCTCTTGTAATTTCTAATACTTTTAATATAGTTTTTCATGAATGTGTGTGTGTGTGTGTGTGTGTGTGTGTGTGTGTGTGTGTGTGTGTGTGTGTCGTCTCGTCCTGTACATGTCCACAAAATATCGGAAGTTGGAATTATAGGTCGTTTTGTAGATATAGAATTATAGGTCGTTATGTTGAGATAGAATTATAGGTCGTTATATTGTGGTCGTTATGTAGATATAGAATTATAGGTCGTTATATTGTGGTCGTTATGTAGATATAGAATTATAGGTCGTTATATTGTGGTCGTTATGTTGAGATAGAATTATAGGTCGTTATATTGTGGTCGTTATGTAGATATAGAATTATAGGTCGTTATATTTTGGTCGTTATGTAGAGATATAATTATAGGTCGTTATATTGTGGTCGTTATGTAGAGATAGAATTATAGGTCGTTATGATGAGATAGAATTATAGGTCGTTATATTGTGGTCGTTATGTAGATAGAATTATAGGTCGTTATATTGTGGTCGTTATGTTGAGATAGAATTATAGGTCGTTATATTGTGGTCGTTATGTTGAGATAGAATTATAGGTCGTTATATTGTGGTCGTTATGTTAAGATAGAATTATAGGTCGTTATATTGTGGTCGTTATGTTGAGATAGAATTATAGGTCGTTATATTGTGGTCGTTATGTTGAGATAGAATTATAGGTCGTTATATTGTGGTCGTTATGTTAAGATAGAATTATAGGTCGTTATATTGTGGTCGTTATGTTGAGATAGAATTTTAGGTCGTTATATTGTGGTCGTTATGTTAAGATAGAATTATAGGTCGTTATATTGTGGTCGTTATGTTGAGATAGAATTTTAGGTCGTTATATTGTGGTCGTTATGTTGAGATAGAATTATAGGTCGTTATATTGTGGTCGTTATGTTGAGATAGAATTATAGGTCGTTATGTTGAGATAGAATTATAGGTCGTTATATTGTGGTCGTTATGTTGAGAGAGAATTATAGGTCGTTATGTAGATACAGAATTATAGGTCGTTATATGGTGGTCGTTATGTAGATATAAAATTATAGGTCGTTATGTAGAGTTACGGAATTATAGGTCGTTATGTAGATGGATATAACTACTGAACACTGGAGAATAAGTCACTAGTTATTATTTATAAACAAAATACAGACAGATACAATGATGATGACGGCTAATGATGATGATAATAGTGTTGGTGATAATGATGACACGAGGCTAATAATGATGATGATGACGACAATGACGAGATGATGATGATGATGATATGATGAGAATAGTTGTTGGTGATAATGATGATGATGACGACGATAATGATGATGATGATAATAGTGTTGGTGATAATGATGACACGAGGCTAATGATAATGATGATATTATGGATAATGATGATGTTAACAAATGATGATGAAGAAAACTATAATAATGATTTTTCTAAATAAATTCTCCTCCTAACCTAACCTAACCTAACCTAAATTCTTTGTCACATTTAAGATGGCTGGAAAAAAAGAGAGAGAGAGAGAGAGAGAGAGAGAGAGAGAGAGAGAGAGAAATCGGGGCACCATAAAATCGGACAACTAACAAGAAAAATAATTCACCCGCGTTTGAAATAGAGTTGTATTGTAGAAACTGAAAGAAAGATTCCTCCTTTCTTCTCTGTAAATGGTATGTATTGGGTGTATGTATACTGTATGTGTCTTATATATAGGGTGTATGTATACTGTATGTATCAGGTGTATGTATACTGTATATGTCTCCCTCCTC